>SNQJ01S0012996.1:176163-190323 GCA_010110895.2 Picea sitchensis
AACTTTCGGGGTCGTTTTGAGGCCCTAAACAACGTTTTTGGAGCCCGCCATAGTCACACTATATACAATGTTAGAGTGTGATGGAATAATGTGTATTCCTTGGATAGACCTTTCCAACGGGCTATCGTGCACCTAAAACTGAGATTGTATGCAAAAGTTACGACCCGGGGAATTTGATGTACCAACTTACCCCAACGGGGCCCACGTGACTTTTGGCGCTTCATCTCCTAGGGTTAGGTTTTTTTATGCATGGGGTTTTGGCATTCATGTTTAATGTAAAAAGGCTTTTGAGGCCTCATTGTAATCATATTTTTGCGAATGAGCGCAATCATCACATCTCTTCTCAAAGATAAGCCACCACCATTCTAGCAAGCTTGTTTCAGTCTGCATTTTACAATTTCAGTATATTTCTTTATTGAATAGAAGCCAAGTTTTATTGTATTTTTGTTATTGTTCATTGTATCTATGTGTTAATAATATAGATCTGTATTCATTTTGTTCTGCTCATAAAATCTGAATCACCTGTGGCCTGTGTGGTTGTTACAGAATCTCTCCTCCTTTGTTATCCTCACAGAATACCACTCTCAGATGTTTTGCTCAGCTATGGAACAAGATACATTGCAAAAGAATGGAACCCCTTATCCTCTTAGTGGCTCGATATTTAGCATAGCCCGATAGCCATCTAGGGATAGGTTTTTTACTTCCTCAACCTTCAATTACGATAAGGTTTTGGACCTTCTCGAATGTTCTTAGAAAATACACTACGTGGCTAGCCCAACATGTCTAAGTAATGGAGGTCGGCATGGCATCCACTCGCACCATGGTGATCAATATGGTAGGTCAACTTGCGGGAGGCATAATTTTCTCATGTGAACTCTGATTGATGAACAATGTGCGTCATTGAAAAGGTATCGACATGTAGAATTTAGAATATTCCTCTGTAGTAAGGTTTAGACCAAAAAAAAGGTAATTTGATGCCTCAAAATGGCTCCGGAAGATTTCTGATATTTTTTTTTTACCCAAATTTCCAAATTTGGACCAGCTGCCGAAATGGCCCTACAAGTTGATTCCTCCAATTTTTCCACCCAAAAAACAGTGAGATAGATGAAAAATAATGTAATGATCCAATCCAGATCACAGATAGAACCTATGAGTGTCACATCATAGGTGACCTTGAAGCTAGCTATGACACCCATAGTTTTGATTAAGCCACATTCTAGCAAGACAAATGGGGGCAAGAACAAGAATGTTTGGGGCAGCAATACCCCTAGGTCCATCATACCCCCCTAGACCACTAATGGCATTCAAATTCCACCTCCTTGCACTCTTTATCATGTCAACAACCATTCCACCAATATTTACCCTACGCTTTTAGAGTTGAGGAACATTCTACACTCACCAGTGGTGGTCCTACTTTTGCTAACTCCATCAACTAGAAACACCCTCCCACTGCCCTTCAAGAAACCTGCCAAGATGTATAATAATGATATTAACTAAGGTAGTAAGTGTGCAAGTGTGGTTTCAAGTGTTGGTGTAGGTGCAAATGCATCAATTTTGAGATCTAGGTGGGATAGGAAACACGCATCACATATAACATGTGTATAGTTTTGAGTAGGCTTGTTAAAAATGTATTTCTTTTTCAAACTTATTTAATGAAGATTGAGTATTTATAATTATATAGATTCTAAAAGTAGATTATTATTAGTATTATAATATATATTTATATAAAATAAAAAATAAAAAAAAACTAAAGTAATAAAACACATAATTAAGAGTTTAAAATGTAAATCTAAATATATGATAATGGAAATGTCCAAATCATAATTTCAACTTTCCATTCAAAATTTCAGATTTGATTATTTAAACTTTAATCGTCATTTTAATTTATAAATTACTTAAAAAAATGCTCGTGATATTTAAATTTTAGAATAATTATTATTATTGTGTATTTTTAATAATTTTAAATAAAAAACCAAATAGTAAAACATAACTTAAAGTTTAGAAATCTAAATCTAAATATCTTATAATGGAAATGTCATAATCACAATTCCAACTATACATTCAAAATTTCAGATTTGGTAGTTCAAACTAAAATTCTTTGGTTATCATTTCAATTTATAAATAATTATAGAACATCAGATTTGGTAGTTCAAACTAAAATTCTTTAGTTATCATTTCAATTTATAAATAAGTATAGAACGTGATTAATGGTATTTAATTGTGAAATGTAACTCATTGGTCTGTTCACTAGTAATTTTTGAATTTTTTTTACCTGTATTTTTAAGATTAGTTCATATTTTTCAGATTAGTTTTGTTTAAATTTTGGTTAAAATTTTAGTTCACATTTTTTAGATTAGTTTTATTCAAATTTTTGGTAAAACAATTTTAGATTAGTTCACTTTCGAACCAAAAACCTAAACACTTTAGCATTGGATTCTGTTAAAGAATTTTATGTTTTGGTGAAACTTGGACCAGTTTACTGCTAAAAAGCGTTTGATGATTATAGGTACACTGACACATCAGGACCTGCAAAGCCAGCCTTTTTTTGGACATTCAAAGCTTTCTTCAGTTGTATCACGATCTGTGAAACAAGCCTTTTTTCAGCAGCAGCAGCAAGCATGTGACATCTCATGCATCAAGAATTTATGTAATATCTCCTTATGATTTCTGTAAAGAAATTAAGTTATTTCTGGTGATTCAGGTTAACTTTTTTTTTTACTATTTGGAAAATTTATCATAACTCAGTTTTTTCTTTTTTTAACAGTGGGAAAAGTTATCATAATTCAGTGGTCAATCAATAATGGGTATAGTCATTACGGGCTTTTTCTTTTTTAACAATGGGAAAAGTTATTATAATTCAGTGGTCAATCAATAATGAGTATAGTCATCACAGACTGCTATGGGTTAATGCAGGCTGACTCATCACCCTTATTGAAAGAAAACCCCCACCTGAAATAACCCATTTGGTGGTTTACAAGGGAGTAGACTTTCAGTTCTGTCAAATACTTCTGAATCTTGGACAGTTTCCTTAAATCCAAAAAAACAAATTCTTAACCAAACTAAAAAAACAAAACAAAATATTAATTATTTAATTAATACTAAAAAAAATTAAATTAATTATTATTCTAAACTAATAAATTAAATTAAAATAATAATGATAAATATATCTAGATATTTAAATTCAATGTTCCTTCAATAATATCAAGTGGTTCTCATACTTAGTAGTAAAGTAATTAATATTATATAAATTGGGACATTTTAATGGATTTAAATTCAATGTTCTTTCAATAATAAGTGTTTGTCATATTTAACAATTAATATCATATAAGTTGAAATATATACTATTTGATTTTGAATGTAAATTAAATGATATATATCCTAATTTATTTTACAGTTCTGTCACATTATAATGACAAAAAAAATATATCATAATAATTTAATAAATAATAACAAAATTTATATAACATAAAAATAATGATAATAAAATTAATTAGAAAAATAAAAAATTCCATATTTTATATGGTCAAATATAATAATTGTTGCCATATATTTTGCACATATTTGAACATGTAACTTTTTAAAATAAAGAATAAATACTGGTTAAAATTCAAAACATTTTTTTTTAATAATATAAAATTTAATCAATTACAATCTTAAACTTATTTTATTTATTTATTTTTAAATAAGTGTTTATATATTATTTTTCGGGATCAAAAATTACAGTAGTATTATGATTGTTAAAGCATTCTCAACGTTGAATTGCCTTTAAGGAAAACCAATTCAACATGTTTTTAAAAACTGAAAATATCATAATTTAAACAACTTGAATAGAATCGCCCCATGGGAAAACTGATTCGTCCAGACTTGTCTGGCCTTCTAGAAAATATAAGACTAACTTTTGACAAGCAAAAAGAAAACATTGTTCAAGACGCCGCATTTAGCCCAAGAGGACACTTTTAGAAACGTAAAGGATTGACAAAAATAACCATGTAGTCTGACACCTGTGCATATGTTGGCGCTCATGCATTCGATCTGTCACTTTTTCCCAAGTTGTCCGCTGCTAGCGCCTAGATAGTCGGAGCCATGAACGTCATTGATGTCTCTGGTGCACTGGAGGCATGTTCTGGGGGGTGTCGATTGTCGAGCAAAGCATAGAGCATGTGGATAGTTTGATCCCCTTGCTTATCCAAAACTTCCAACCGGAAGCGCAGGTCATCCACATATTTGTTGACTGCAAACACCAAATCATGCAATATCGCCATTGAATCTTGAATTCTTGCAGATGAAGCACAGTCCTAGCAGGAGTGTTGTTGGCTCGGTGGTTCTTCTAAGTGGGTTGGGGTGTCTTCAAGAGGAGCTGGGACCAAGGGTGGTTGCGGGGGGTCGGAGGGTGGTGGCACGGGAGAAAAGTGCTCAGGTGAGTTCATTGGGTGGGCCGAGGGTGGTTGCGGGGGGTTGGAGGGTGGTGGCACATGAGCAGAGTGCTCAGGTGAGTTCATTGGGTGGGTAAAGGCTGGTTGTGAGGAGGAGGTCGGGTCCTGGAATGAACTAGGAGCAAAGCCCAAGGAATTGCCCTGAAGATCAAACCACTCCACACGACAAGCCCATGGCGAGGAAAAAGGTGGAAGACCACTCTGGCCCTGTGAGGACTGGCCAAAGGAGGAAGGCGAGGAGCTGGGCGACGGAGTTGGGGTAGGCGGAGGTCAAATGACCATGCTAGCTCTATTTTGGTACCAGACAAGGCCTCTCTTTGGCTTCCCATGAAATCGAGGCATGACCGAGGCAGAGAGGAGAAGTGAAGGCGCGGAGAGCAGGCAGACATAGAAGGTGGTGGCCGAAGAGAACTGCAAACAGGATGTTTTCTCTGCAGGGAAGGAAGAAACATGTTGATCCAATCGATGAGCGGCATAATAAAATGAAAACCAGAGTGGAAAAGCGCACATGCGCAGAGGTAACTTCCATTAACACTCATCCATTGTACAGACCAAGAAACAAAGGATAACGCGCTCGAGCAATTAATAGAGGGTTGGCATAAATGAAAACAACCTTTATTCATCAAAAAGATAAGAGAGGACAATGCATGCACCAGTCATGTAGTTGATGCAGCATTGGCGAGCATCGCCCTCTCTCATTGACACATAAACCTTGTTAACACCCCATCCAAAAGATCTTAAACTTATTTTATATAATAAATAAAATTTTATTATTTTTTAATTTATTTAAAAATATTATATATTAAAAATTAATTAATTTATAATTCATAATTTTATATTATATAAATTTAGTAAAATATTTTTTCAATATACAAATAATTATACAAACCAGAGTAATTTAATACCTCAAAATAATAACTTTGTAGTGAGATTGCCACATTGTTTGTCTTACATCCTTTTTCCAATATAGTTGATTTCTTTATAGCTAACCCATATAATAATCTAATATGGGATAGATTTTCAATTTTATTCTTAAGTATCAAGTTGCACATAGTTATCTCTCCTTCATTATTATCCATCTTTTATTCATTATACCTTTTTAGTCCTTGCCTTCGGGCTGGTAGGGACTTATAGTAATCGGTTTTCAATCGATTACTTAATTTGGCGCTAAAACCAATACATTTAATCTAAAGTTTTTAGTATTTCATTAATTTTGGGAATTGTATTTCATATTTTTACTGTAAGTTTTTAATTTGACGTTTTATTTGGCCTCATATCGAGGCAATATGAGGTAGAATTAGGATAAAGGAACTAATAATTTAACTCAAATAATTTAACTCATTTGAATGCTTTTGACTGTAAAGTTACGAACTCAGATTCAAGATGAAATAATGTTAACTTTCAAGTTAGCATTATTTCCACAACATTAAATGTTTGCATAGATAATTCTTAGAGTTAGGTACGAGCAGGTACATATCCTCGTGGAAACGGTGGCTTCACAGGTGTTGTGATCTTCACTACGTGTGATCTTGAGCTTCACCAGGTGTTACCACCGATTGCTATAATTCTGCAAACAGATTTATGTTTCTGTGACCTTGCCCTTGCCTGTGACCATCACCTCACCTCGCTCAATGCCAAAACTAGCTTCCCTGCTACCTTCTATGGCAACCTTGGCTTTCCTCCTCTCTTGCCTGGCCATTTCTCTCTTGCCTGGCCGTTTATAGGAAGGATCTCGTGTCATCAAGCACTGAACAAGCAATGATTATATGAATTCACCTCAAGTTCGCGGTCGTCCTTTCTTCTTCAATCGTCTCCAAATTTCTGTGAACCAGCGTCTGCACATAAACTAAACCAAGCAAATGCTACGTTGATTCAATGAAATAGCAAGGGTAGCAGGCTCAATCGGGCGCCATAGAAGGTAAGAATTCCTCCTCCTATTAATGCCTACTCCCAGTAGGCATGACAATAATCAAACAAATATCCTCCTCCTCCTCCATACTTAATAGATTTTGAATGAAAAATAAAACATACTAAAGTATTATATCCTGAAACTATATAAAAATCCATTGAAATTCAAGTTTGCGATGTGTATATACCTGTATACCCATATCATATCTTTCCTTAGTGCTTATTGTGTCTGTTATCTACCTGTCCTTGTCTTACTAGTGCTCTCTTACTTGTTCTGCAGCCCCAGGATGACCAGGCGCTCACCCTAGTAGTTTCTTGCTCTCGAACCCCGACCCAAACTCTATCACACCCTTGCTTTCTCTCCAACCATCGTTCCCAGGCTCTCCATTCAGACTGCCCCGCAGCTTAGGCTCCCATGGCTCAGGTTATACATCGGCACACTCCCTGAACCTTTTCCCTCCTCTCGTATAAATTCGTGGAATGGAATCGAAACGGCGCGGATCATAATCATTGTGTTCTTGGCTCGCCTCTGGATTTGGTGGGTATCCCATTTGATGCTCGCTATCTCGTTGGGGAGAATCGTGCCTAATTGTTACGTCCCGCTTTTTGTTTTTATTTTTTATATAATGGCGGTGCCTTGGCGTGTGTTTCGTAAGTTGTTCACTATGTCGTCCTGGGATTTTCCTAAGGCTGATGGCTAAGGATATGAAACAGGCTATGGAGGATCTAGAACCAGAGAATATAGCACTCAAATTATTTCTTTGAATCGTGCAATAAAATATAGAGCAATCAAGTAAACTGCTTTTGCCTCCGCCCCTACTGCACCCAGTGGTATTGGTGCTTTCTTCGCTATTGCTTCCCCTGCCTTCACTAAAACATAAGCATCAAATCTTGGCTTACCTTGTTAGCTGTAACCCACTCACCCATTAGACGGTCACTATACGGCTCCTCGCGCAAGAATGCAGAATATCGCTGTTGATGAATGCAAGAGTGGTCTTGGAGCACACGTTGTCCCGGAAACCCCCTGTGCAGGCGTTTTTGCTGGAAACCCCCTGTGCGGGCATTTTTTGAGTTGGATTACCATCTCGTGGGAATAGATCAACGGTTAGTGGGTTTAGAGCAGCAGGATGGTTGGCATTGTCTTCTTCAAAAGGATAACAAACTCCTGAAACACGTGGTTCAATATAACAAACACGTGGTGAAATGCGTGGTTCAATATAACAAAGACGTGGTTACATGGCACATCTGTCAACAATACATTAGCCATTTGTCACCTTTTATACTTTCCTTCATTTTACACAAGAAATAATGGATGGACAATAAATAATTGTTATCGGTGATTACACTTCTTTTTAGAAAATTCACCCAAAAATTATATTAATAATTTATTTTCCTTTTGTAGATACAAATATTTCCAACTCTCAATTTGTCGGACATAGCAGAGCTCTACTATACACATAGTATTCTTTGATTTCCAACTGGACAAAAACGAAAACAATTGAAACTACTACACTCGAGAGCAGAGAAAACAACTGAAACTACTACACTCGAGAACAGAAAATACAATTGAAACTACTACACTCGAGAGCAGAGAAAACAACTGAAACTACTACACTCGAGAACAGAAAATACTGATAATTCTGCCAATACTTATCAATGATCACTTTCCATACTACTACAAGCAGTCTCTTACAAAAAGTTGAGAAACACAATAACTTAGAATATGTTCCAATGATTTATAGGGCCCTCCGTTACTCCATCCCAAATAAAATAGGTAAGTCTACCTTTCGGAGAGTCTAGGGCCCTTTTTGACAGTTTGTCCGCCTCCTCATTGGATTCCCTAAAAATATGATGAAAGTTGACTGCAGCTCTAGAACTCTAATCTTCCACCCTTTGATTGCTTGAAGCTTCCCGTCCTTCCTAAACCAATCAATTATCACTCTGGAGTCCCCCAATACCTGAAGTTGTTGAATTCCCAAGTGGTTTACAAGTAGGAGAGAAGCCCAAGCCCCCAATAATTCGACCTTTGTGTTTGTCCTAACACCACAGTTGATATACCATCTGTAATCAAGTGAATTTAAGCACTTCAAAGTTCCTCCTGCTCCACACAAAAACCCCCCTGATGTTGTTGCCCCATCTAAAGTAGCCAAATCATAATCCAAGATTCGATTGAACGTTTTTATCCTTAACACCTGTGACTTATTATCTCTTCTCTTTTTTTTAAGAGTAGCATTAGTCTTCAAGACAACAGCCAGCGCCGGGCGATTTCCCTTCAAAACAATACCAGGTTGCGCTCCTTCCAAATAAACCAAATTGTGAACAGTGGAAGTCTTTTGGATCGATTCTGGTTCAGAAACCATGCCTCCATGCAGTCAGCGATGGATTGGCCAGACCACGCGCAGTCAAAAGGTTGATAGTGCGCCAACAAATTCCAAACCTTCTTAGTAAACGGACACTGGATGAATAAATGATTTACATTTTCCGTGCTTGCTCTACATAGGTGGCAAACACTCGGCCCTATCCATCCTTTCTGCATTAATGTGTCCCAGGTTAAGACTCTGTTTGATGCTGCCAGCCAGAAAAACAGAGTAACTTTCAGTTGTTCGCACCACTTCCAACAGTTGATCATTTAAGCATGCTATTTTATTTTATAGTAAATCATGGCAGTTACTAGCCCCTTGAAATTCCAGAACTTTTCAATTGGTTCTGCAGAAATTATACAGTCTAGGTGCTAGAAAATTCGTAATTTCTGCAGTAGGACCGATTGGCTGCATTCCATATGATCGTGCCATCAATCTGGTACCGCGTGGTAGATGTTATGAATCCTCAAATGAGCTTTGTAAGGGCATACAATAAGCTGCTAAGGGCATAATGTCAACTGTTCCTTCTCTGAATATTAACGCTAGATCATTTTCTCTATGTACGCCATTTCCTATAACAGTCTCTAGAAAGGATCGAAGGTTGCTTTGCTTCAGTTAAACTATGTCGATATGAAACAAAAATGTTGTAAATCTATATAGACTATATTTGATCGAATGTTGCTCTGCTTAAATTAAACTGTGACGATAACTTGAATCTGAATTATGATGGAACGAAAAAACAATGTTCCCTTGCTTAAACTAAACTATGTTAAACTATTGACCTTTCGTTTCATGTTTCATATATTCATTGATGGCTTTAATAAACATATTGTAAATTTCTTGAGAAGTATACTGCCTCAAGAACAAAAACTACTTTCCAGCATTTGCACTCACTCAACAAAACCTCCTACATATCCTAAGTTAAATCCATGTTTAACATGTTGTTCAACTAGATGAAAGAAAATGTTATCAAATCGAGTCTTGAACATATTGTTATTGACAAACTTTCAAGGTATGTAATCAACTTTGTAGGGCCGAATTAAATAAACAATCATTTAATTTACAACATAACAGTGAAATTCAAGAAACTTCTATAATTTAGCACATTCGCCTACAAATTTATCAATTAATAAAATTTTATAAGAGATTAAAACAATGCATAATTTGAAATAATACCTGAACCTGATGCTAATAATCCTTTGTTTGTCCGCCGCTTTCCTCCTTGACCGCTTCTGCAAAACACTGCCCAAAACCCAGTTCCTCCCTGCCAACTAGGTAGCTCCCTAGCTCCAGGATATCATAAGGATATCCTGGCCCCCATGCCCAAAACCTCCAGCAACCTCGATGCACTGATACAATCCTACTCCTTAAGTTCACTTCTCTCTGCAAATCCAGAGCTCCCCAAAATCAATCACTCATCCCCCCGTACAATGACCTCCCATCCACCTCCTTCCCCTCCTTATCCCTCCTTCATCGACTTCCCCCGCCTCATTTACTCCCTACCTAACTCATTTATTACCTTCTTATCATTTCCCGTTAATTCCACTTATCCCTTTTATTTAATATCTTATCCCTTGTAGTTAATATGTCATCCATTTTTGGGTACGTAACTTAATTTAATAATATACTTTATTATCCTCCTTTTATTTATTTACCTTATTAATTAATGAGTTAATTAATACTTAAATTAATCATTGACAATCATGAATAACAAATTACTAATAAATAATTAGTTAATGTTATTTTAAGAAATAATTATGGTTTAGTTAATCTTTTAGGACAATTATATTATTAAATTAATTATAATTAATAATCATATACATCTATTTAAGCAGGGTCGTTACATACACCCACCCTTCAGGAAACTTCGTCCCGAAGTTAAGGTATCTTATGGTACAAAGGACAAAAAACATGGTTCACACATTCATAACAAGTAACCGACATTATTAGTAAGTAAGTCAAGAAAACTCAAACATACTAGTGTATATGTACAAGAATTGCATGTGTAGCTAGTACATACAATTCTCGTGCATGTACTAATAATCAAACTGTCATCCTTTAGTATTTTATGTATACATCCAATCCAGTCAACAAGACTAGTCTTTTATAAAAGACAACAAACCAATCACTTGTTTGAGAAATCCTTTAATTACTATTATCCGGTTCAACAATTTTATTTTAAACTTTGGTTTAGTTACGTAATAATGAATATTCATATATACTTATTTCCCTTTTTTTTTTTTGAAGGAAAAACATTAACTTCCACCACAAGACAGANTTAATGAAGATTGAGTATTTATAATTATATAGATTCTAAAAGTAGATTATTATTAGTATTATAATATATATATTTATATAAAAAAAATTAATAAAAAAAAAAGTAATAAAACACATAATTAAGAGTTTAAAATGTAAATCTAAATATATGATAATGAAATGTCCAAATCATAATTTCAACATTCCATTCAAAATTTCAGATTTGATGATTTAAATTTTAATCGTCATTTTAATTTATAAATTACTTCAAAAATGTTCATGATATTTAAATTTTAAAATAATAATAATAATAATAATAATTATTATTATTATTATTATTATTATTATGTGTTTTTAATAATTTTAAATAAAAAACCAAATAGTAAAACATAACTAAAAGTTTCTGATAATGGAAATGTCATAATCATAATTCCAACTATACATTCAAAATTTCAGATTTGGTAGTTCAAACTAAAATTCTGTGGTTATCATTTCAATTTATAAATAATTATAGAACATCAGATTTGGTAGTTCAAACTAAAATTCTTTAGTTATCATTTCAATTTATAAATAAGTATAGAACATGTTCAATGGTATTTACTTGTGAAATATAACTCATTGGTCTAGGCACTAGTAATTTTTGAATTTTTTTTACCCGTATTTTTAAGATTAGTTCATATTTTTCAGATTAGTTTTGTTTAAATTTAGGTTAAAATTTTAGTTCACATTTTTTAGATTAGTTTTATTCAAATTTTTGGTAAAAAAATTTTAGATTAGTTCACATTCGAACCAAAAACCTAAACACTTTAGCATTGGATTCTGTTAAAGAATTTTATGTTTTGGTGAAACTTGGACCAGTTTACTGCTAAAAAGCGTTTGATGATTATAGGTACACTGACACATCAGGACCTGCAAAGCCAGCCTTTTTTTGGACATTCAAGGCTTTCTTCAGATGTATCACGATCTGTGAAGCAAGCCTTTTTTCAGCAGCAGCAGCAGCAGCAGCAAGCATGTGCCATCTCATGCATCAAGAATCTATGCAATATCTCCTTATGATTTCTGTAAAGAAATGAAGTTATTTTTGGTGATTCAAAACAGGTTAATTTTTGTTTTTACTATTTGGAAAATTTATCACAACTTAGTATTTTTTTTTTTAACAGTGGGAAAAGTTATCATAATTCAGTGGTCAATCAATAATGGGTCACGGGTTTTTTCTTTTTTAACAGTGGGAAAAGTTATCATAATTCAGTGGTCAATCAATAATGAGTATAGTCATCACAGACTGCTATCAGTGAATGCAGGCTGACTCATCACCCTTATTGAAAGAAAACCCCCACCTGAAATAACCCATTTGGTGGTCTACAAGATAATAGACTTTCAGTTCTGCCAAATACCTCTGAATCTTGAACAGTTTCCTTAGATCCAAAAAAACAAATTCTTAACCAAACTAAAAAACAAAAAAAAATATTAATTATTTAATCAATACTCAAAAAACAAAAAATATAAATTAATTATTATTCTAAACTAATAAATTAAATTAAAATAATAATGATAAATATATCTGGATATTTAAATTCAATGTTCCTTCAATAATATCAAGTGGTTCTCATACTTAGTAGTAAAGTAATTAATATTATATAAATTGGGACATTTTAATGGGTTTAAATTCAATGTTCTTTCAATAATAAGTGCTTGTCATATTTAACAATTAATATCATATAAGTTGAAATATATACTATTTGATTTTGAATGTAAATTAAATGATATATATCCTAATTTATTTTACAGTTCTGTCACATTATAACGACAAAAAAAAATATCATAATAATTTAATAAATAATAACAAAATTTATATAACATAAAAATAATGATAATAAAATTAATTAGAAAAATAAAAAAATTCCATATTTTATATGGTGAAATATAATAATTGATGCCATATATTTTGCACATACTTGAACATGTAACTTTTTTAAAATAAAGAATAAATACGGGTTAAAATTCAAAACATTTTTTTTAATAATAAAAAATTTAATCAATTATAATCTTAAACTTATTTTATTTATTTATTTTTAAATAAGTGTTTATATATTATTTTTCGAGATCAAAAATTACAGTAGTATTATGATTGTTAAAGCATTCTCAATGTTGAATTGCCCTTAAGGGAAATCAATTCAACATGTTTTTAAAAACTGGAAATATCATAATTTAAACAACTTGAATAGAATCGTCCCGTGGGAAAACTGATTCGTCTAGACCTGTTTGGCCTTCTAGAAAATATAAGACTGACTTTTGACAAGCAAAAAGAAAACATTGTTCAAGACGCCGCATTTAGCCCAAGATGACACTTTTAGAAACGTAAAGGATTGACAAAAATAACCATGCAGTCTGACACCTGTGCATATGTTGGCGCTCATGCATTCGATCTGTCACTTTTTCCCAAGTTGTCCGCTGCTAGCGCCTAGATAGTCGGAGCCATGAACGTCATTGACGCCTCTGGTGCACTGGAGACATGTTCTGGGGGGTGTCGATTGTCGAGCAAAGCATAGAGCATGTGGATAATTTGATCCCCTTGCTTATCCAAAACTTCCAACCGGAAGCGCAGGTCGTCCACATATTTGTTGACTGCAAACACCAAATCATGCAATATTTCCATTGAATCTTGAATTCTTGCAGATGAAGCACAGTCCTAGCAGGAGTGTTGTTGGCTCGGTGGTTCTTCTAAGTGGGTTGGGGTGTCTTCAAGAGGAGTCGGGATCAAGGGTGGTTGCAGGGGGTCGGAGGATGGTGGCACGGGAGCAAAGTGCTCAGGTGAGTTCATTGGGTGGGCCGAGGGTGGTTGCGGGGGGTCGGAGGGTGGTGGCACAGGAGCAGAGTGCTCAGGTGAGTTCATTGGGTGGGTAAAGGCTGGTTGTGAGGAGGAGGTCAGGTCCTTGAATGAACTAGGAGCAAAGCCCAAGGAATTGCCCTGAAGATCAAACCACTCCACACGACAAGCCCATGGCGAGGACAAAGGTGGAAGACCACTCTGGCCTTGTGAGGACTGGCCAAAGGAGGAAGGCGAGGAGTTGGGCGACGGAGCTGGGGTAGGCGGAGATCAAATGACCATGCTAGCTCTATTTTGGTACCAAACAAGGCCTCTCTTTGGCTTCCCATGAAGTCGAGGCATGACCGAGGCAGAGAGGAGAAGTGAAGGCGCGGAG
>SNQJ01S0012996.1:195440-225080 GCA_010110895.2 Picea sitchensis
AAAAAAAGAAAAAAAAAAAAAAAAAAAAACAATGATATATTTAGACATTTTTTGGAATTTTTTCAACTACTCACTACTCGCACAATAACTGCAACGACATGATTTTATCACATTAACCCAGTCAAGTAACAAGTCACTATTGGAAACTTGTCTATGAATATCGATGGAGCATCAAGTCTACCTTCTTAGCAGGTACTTGTTGCTCCGCAACTACCCTTGTTATAAGATTTAAGTTGTTATGTCACATCATTCTACTTCAATTTGATATAATAAAAATTGTCCCATGCCAAACTTACCAAGTTATTCCATAGGTCACTCTTTATTTTATTTTTTTAAGAAATTAATATTTNGCAACTACCCTTGTTATAAGATTTAAGTTGTTATGTCACATCATTCTACTTCAATTTGATATAATAAAAATTGTCCCATGCCAAACTTACCAAGTTATTCCATAGGTCACTCTTTATTTTATTTTTTTAAGAAATTAATATTTTTGGCTTGATACAACTTTTTGACTTAAAAAAAATGACTTATTATAGTTTAACTTACAACAATATTAAGTAAAAACTCCAACATAGATATATCTCTTAGCAAAATTACATACTTTAATTGAAAATTTTGTAAGCAAAAGAAAAAAAAAGAGAGTTATATTCCATCTTATAGTTGTATCTATATAGTTCATCTTAGAATATATTGGTGGTGTAGATTCTACAAAATAAATTTAAAAACTTGATTACTTTGTAAAACATATAAACTTAATAGAAGGCATTATGGTTGGTTGCTTCTTACAGTGCTTCTTTTGTTGGATCTGAGTCTTGTCTGACAATTTCCACAACCTCAAGGAGTCAGTGCATTGTTTCTTCTTCCCTCGGTCCCCCATGGTTTGAATTGACTGACTGCACATAATTGGATTCTCTAGACTACTCACCCTTAATAAAATTTAGGACCATGGTCTCAAGCATGTTGCAGTCTGCCTCCAGAGCAACGATTTGACATTTCTATTGAACCAAAGTGCCCATAATAGGTACAATTTGGGTGGCAACCTAGTGTTCTTGCTCATGAATTTTGTCGTGGTTGTAAGGATTGAGCTTATATTCCCTTGAATAGCATCCTTGTGGCTTCACAATGCATGCCTAATCTCTTGCAACTCCATATAATCCATTTGAGAACTATAGTAGTCCAAGACCCAATACAAATTTAAAATCTCAATGTTGCCTATAGTTCCTTGCCTTATATGGTCCATTGTCAAATCCCTCAATGCTTAGAACAAGTTCTTGCTTGACTGAGGGTAGTCCAAACAAACACCAAAAAAGGTATATATATTCAAAAAAGATAGAGGATTCCATGATGGAGATAGGAAATCTAAGGGGGACTTATTGAGCCTAAATACAAAAGAAACCAAGTAAAAAGGAATCACCAAGAGTCAAAATCAAAAGAGCACTCATCCAAAAGAATAGGTTCTCTCAAAGATAAATGGAAATGATTTGGAGATGGAATAGGTCCCCCTAAAGGATAGATTGAAACAAGGACAATATCTCCTGAACTGGAACTTGAGATAATCCCGGTAACTGCAATGCCTTTAGAAAATACAGGAAACAAAGGTGGTATCTTACTCGTATTCCATAAGAGGATTAAAACAACATACGCAAGTTGAACCAAAATCTCAGTACTCACCAAACTGAAGCCTGGACCTATGGGCCAAAATCTTCGCACATGAAATCCGAACCACGAAGCCATAATTCCACAATGTCGAGGAGAATTAATTTCCATGATTTCAAATTCATGTGGACTTGGATTTCTAGGCATGTGAGAAGATGGGAAGGCTCTATTCTCATAACATGCTCTATTATACGATGAATTTTCCTTATGATATGCCATGTGCCTCCTTAATTTCTTTCTACATGCCTTTTCCTCCATTAAAATGTCAAGGGATAGGTTGGTTGCATACCTTTCCATTGATAGTTCAATGCCCCCCACTTATAAAGAAGTGGTTTGATGAGCATAATTGTGAGTTTTTCTTGTTTAGAACTTGGTAAAAATTTACAAAGGAGAATTTGTTTGATTCTTTTTTTTCCCACTCTATCATTGATGTGAAGAGAGTATCAACGAGGGTGATGTTCAAGACCATATCCATTATAACATTCTTTGAGTCCCCCACCACAAATATTCAACCCTTACAACAATGCATAGGCTTCAACTTGATTATTGATTGATATACCGAGACCCCAAACAAATGAAGTTTCTATTGTTCCTCTAGGGTTTGTAATAACTCCTCCCACACCTGCCAACCCATAGTTAGTATAACCTAATTCATCAAGATATTATTCACAAATTCTATCAAAATTTCAACTAATTTAAAATGTATATTGTGTATGCTTATTTTCATATCGGTTAGTCATTACAACAATATACTCGTTATGAACTCAACATACCACTTGCAAGAATTGCACCTAGTTGGGGACAATAGCAATCATTCCTCCCAACCACCCGAGCTAAACCCAATTGAAGATAAATTCTAAATTGTTTTGCCACATCGTTCCACCTTAATTTAATTCAATGAAAAGTATTCCAATTATTATTAATAAGTTAAAAATGACTCAATCATTATTAGTAATCCAAAAATGACCAATTATTATTAATAGGTTAAAAATGACTCAATTATTATTATTAAGCCAAAAAATATCAAAGTAACAATTACCCTAGCCCAATATCCTATTTTATCTTTATCAATCAACATTTTTTACTTTACATAAAAACTTATCTAATACTCCAAGAACATAATACATCAAGATATCACCCATAAATTCCATCAAAATCTAAAGAAAAAACGCATCCCTTAGAAGGTTGAAAGAGTGACTTATGCAAGAATCTCTATAAGATATTTCTAAGGGAATTTATCTCTTTATATTGTCTTGTGATCTCCTAGTCCTTTTTTTCACCTTAAGACTCATTAGTTATATATTTTCCAAGTTAATTCAACTCTATCAACGACAAAATATTTAAGAATCCCATCCAAAGTAATGCTAACAAAGATTGTGTTGAATCTTGTGTTGCATTAGCTGATAACTAAATTGTCCAATCCCTTCCATAATTGAGTAATGTTAACAAAGGTTGTGTTGGGTTGCATTAACTTACAACTAAATTGTCCAACTATTCCAAGAGGTGAATACACAAGTAGCATATATGTGATCTCTTGTTTGTAATCCTTAATTCTTAAATAGAAGGTTGAAGCAGTGGAAGGAAGGATGGCCCTTCTGCTAGTGGAATCTTTCTTGGAACTATCTTAAGTTTATTTAAGCTACAATTAGACCCAGACATATTTTGGTTGTAAGTATAAAACATATATCCAATTAATATGGCTCTTGGCCATGCACATGAACAAAGCTCGACAGAGTGCCACCCAACAAGAAATGTCAATAATGAGAGACCAACAACCCATAAATGTTAACTAGTTGACTTGATTAGGATTATTACATTAAATGGAAATAGTAAAGCTCAAGGAAATATCAACTTGGTGTCGTGAATAATTGCACATTTAGTCAAAGGGACTAACCTCCTATGGTGTTGTAAGACCACTCTTGACCTTCCACTCTAGTTTCATCACTTTAACTGAATGCCTTACTACTAAAAACATTTTCAAAAAGTCAATACTAAATCTCAATTATAACCTAACTTGTTTTACTTACTAAAACATATTCAATCCATTCACACTACATCTGAAGCATTTTTATATAGAGGAATGTTTGAGAGACCCTTAAATAATCACAATAACGATTACAATCTAGAAAAAGGTACATTGTCTCGCAAGGTAATCTCCCCTTCTTTCACTTCTTTGATCTCATTTCTTGTTATTATCCATCACTGTCTTCACTTCTCTGATCTCACTTCCTATTATTATCCATCACTCAATAACTACATTACTTCACTAAATCCATTGGACCCATCCAACATTATAAAGAATTTGTTTGGAGTTTTCCTCTTTAACAAAGCCTCCCCCTCCACTCAATGAATTCCCCCAACTAATGATTCTTGCCCTCTATTTATAGGTATAACCCAACATGCCTTGAACCACATCACATGAATCCAAATGATTGATAACACAATCAAGTGGCTTAAACTCCATCCTCAAATATGACATGATCAAGGAAAATATTACAGAGGGTCCAGGCTCATTCTTGATTAACGGTTGTAATCTCTTCAACATTCCCATCACATGCATGTCAACAGTGTAGCCAAGGCACCTTCATTTGAACTAATGGTTCTAATTTAACTGCAATTTTCAATCAAGACATGACCTGTTGATGACATAGAACCACTAAAAAATTAAAAGTTCCATAATAGATCTACATTGGAGGAAATTAACCAACAAATCACTTTTCACAAACACAATCCATGACTCTTTATAGAGCCTCCAATGAAAACTTGCCATAGTTTCTTTAGTTTGATGCCTTTAATCTTAGGCATATTAACTAAGGTAGCCAATATGCATGGTGTCGATGCGATTTTGGATGTTGGTGTGGTGGTTCACATGTAGGGGCATCAATTTTAAGATTTGGGTGTGAAAGTATGGTAGGAAGGATGTAACACTTGTAATATATGTATAATTTAAGTGGATTTCATGGTTTAAAATATGTGGTTCTTCCATAAAGTTTATATATTCTAATTTAAAAGAGTTAACTATATACAAGTCCATAAATATTAAAATTAGATTTTTATTGTTATAATATATAAATAAAGAAATGTTTTTCCATCTGAAATGGGGCCAAGCAGCAGCAGTCATATCTGGGCCGACCCATGCATCGGTCAAAAATTCCCCTCTCAAGGCCTCTCTGTGCAATTTGTTGAAGGAAATTCACACTCAGTGTTCCGATGTAAAATTTTAATTACCCCATATCCTATACAAAACCCTAATGCGCAAAGGCAAAATAGCATTTAGACGGTAGCTCCAAAGGAAGGCATTAAGCAAAGGGATATCCAGGAGTCAGGGAATTCCCGCTATGTGGATGGTAGCCAAAGGTCTTCGTCGTCGATCAAGAAAATTTCATCTACTATCAAGCCAGCCTCCCCCCCTTAACCTAGCCTTGGGAGACGATGTAATGCTACCACAGGTCCAAGAAATGACGGAGCTTGTGACAGTGGGTAGAGTGAATGGATGACATTTTAGTCAAGAAACTTTGGAGAAATGGGTAAGTAAATCATGGGGGGAGAAGTTAGACGTGGCCCCGGAGGTACAAACCCTAGCAAAGGGTTGGTTCATGTTGAATTTTAGGAAGGCAGAAGAGGTGGAATGGGTGTTGAAATCCCCTTGGTATATAGACGCGGTTCTGGTGCTTTTGAAGAAGTGGTCACCATTATTTGATGCAAGTAGAGAAAGAGTTCTTGAGCTCCAGATTTGGGTGAGATTGTCGGGGCTTCCAGTGGAATTATGGACCAAGGATGGATTCAGACTGCTAGGGAACACAATGGGAACTTTTTATATGTTGATATGTCTTTTTTGGCCACAAAGAAAATGTCGGTCGCACAAATTTTGGTGTTCCTAAATATTAGGAAAGGTCTTGTGGAGGAAATAATCATATATTGTAGCGGGGAATATCTAGCAAATGAATTGGACTGCGAGGGAATATTGTTCAGATGTCGAAGATGCCACAAACACGGCCATGTGGAAAAGGAATGCAAATTTTTGTTGCATGGGAAGAGAGGAGTCTGAGGAGACCGATGGATGGAGATGGAAAAGAAGAGAGGAGCCTTGCAACTGGAAGGTACCTCTCCCCCGTCAACATCGAGGTACCATACTTCGAATATTCTAGAAGAAGGTGGGAATTTTGTACTGAAACCCATACAAGCGAGTGGTGGACCGATGACCCAAGTGCAGGAGACAGATTGCAACTCCAATGGAAAAATGGTCTTATGGACACGAGAGTAGCAGAATTAGATCCACCATATTCCTTCGTTGCATAGTCAATCAGGTATTCCCTTTTTTTCTTTTCACGCCATAAGTTTAAATTTCCAATATCTTACTTTAGTTGGGAAGGAGTGGGTTGGCACCACCAAAAATATCCATTTGACATCATGTTCTATAATTAAACCTTCCCTAACCCCTCCTGTGCATTTTTCTTCCCTAAAATTTTTGAATCTTGCCCCGTCCATGGAGACCACCGACGTGAATGACACTTCTTCCTCGTCCTCGAGGGATTCTGAGGAGGATTTTATTTCCTATCACCTTCGCAACATGGCTATCCCGACAATAAAGGAAGTAAACAAAATTTTTGATGGGTTAGGTCTCAACTCGCGTGCATCACATGGGATAATGGACAGAGGAAGGAAATCATTTTTGTCCAAAGCTCAATCAAAATCCTCACTTGATATTGTAATAGGTAAACAACAGTCTATAATTGGGGCCCTTAGAGCATCTTAGTCCCGGGAAGGGGGTGGGACATGAAATTTCTTTCCTTTATTTGTAGGGGTGTAGCGAGCCCCTCCAAAAATTCTACTTTCCAAAGGTTGGTGGAGTCAAACAAACCATATATCATTATTCTCCAAGAAATGATGGGGGATGAAGCAATTATCACTCCCCTTCTAGAGGAAACCCTAAAAATTTGGAAATTCATATGTACAAGTACAAGAGGGAGATCAATAGGTATGGCCTTCGGTTGGAGACCCAACAATATAAAGGTTATAAACTCCTCGAGTTGTGAGCTAGTTCTGGGAGCCATAGTTTATTTCGAAGAATTGGGAAGGGAGTTCTTTGTCCTCAATGTGTATGTCCCCCATCAGGATAGAGCCAACTTCTAGGAATCCCTTATGAGGAAATCCTTCCTCAACAATCACGACATCATCTTGGGAGGAGACTTAAACTTCTCAATGGGAGAGTTGAATCATGGGAAGAAAGAGTCGGGCCAGATCTTCTCTCCAACTTTTTTCTCTCATGTGATCACAGGAAGGGGCCTGGTGGATCTACCTCCCCTAAAACTAACCCCAACCTGGAAAAAAAAGGATGAGAAAGGACTATATAGCAAAAATATTCGACCATTTTATTTTGGCAAGACATATCCTAGAGTCTCCCCTAATGTGTAGACAATGGGTGGGAAGTGGGGGAGAATCAGACCACCATCCTATTCTCCTTGAAGCTGCCCCCAAACCAAAAAAACCTGCAAGTCCATTTAAATTCAATTCATCATGGATAAAAGATGAAGAGTTGATAGCTCTAGTAAGGGAAGTTTGGACGCCTATTGATACCTCTATAGGTATTCGGGCGGTTGTTCAAATGGCCACAAACTTGAAAAGGATTAAGAAGGAGATAGGACTTTGGGCAAGGAGGAAAAGGCAAATGGAAGAACGGGAATTGGATGAGATAGAAAGAAACCTTCAAAACTTGTTTGAAGCAGAAGGAGGAGGGTATGCAAGCCAGGAATCTAAGGACCAATTCCTCAATCTTGAAATCAAGTGCAATCATTTGCTTTGTTAGCACTCTGGAAATTTTGTCCGACTGAATAGACAAATGACAGAGGTAATTGTTTCAACCAGCTTTAGAGCTGAGGCACTAGCCTACTCAACTCAGAGAGGGCTCTCTCATGTCACTTGATATAGCTATGGAAATCGGTGGCTAGATTTGGTTTGTGTTGGGGGTTTTTGATAAAATAACTGGAGAAATGAAGATGACATTTGGGCTATGGAGTCTGGAATGAACAATGCATTGTTAGATCATGAGAACTCTTAAAAGGAAGAGGCTAAATGAGGCATTGAGTCTGAGTTTATATATGAAAATTAGCATGGCATCGGAAGAAAAAGAAACACATAACTACATCAGAGCGTTATAGGAATGAATTCTGAATTGGTCAAGAAGAGATAAACATAGTCCAAATCACTAAGCCAAGAGCATCAAATAATGAATTATGGGCCTCTATTTCTCCAATTTAGATAGATGAAAGTGAAGATGAAATATAGGATAACAGGAATCACACACTATGAAAGAACACAAGACTCATATCACCACCAGTTAGAATATTTTCGTAAACAGTCTAAAATCTACCTTTGCATTTATATATTCATTCTAGCCCCAAAAATTTACAAAGTCTTCCTACACAGAGAGAAGGCTCCTCTTTTCTCCATGCTTTTCATATCCTTGAGATAATATATATATAGGAATTTCTTGTGGAATTCAAAACGTTCAGACTTCCCCATAATTCTAAAAATAGAGATAAGTTACAAAAAGGAATGATTTAGAATAATCGTTATCCTATTTTAAAGGGACCGTTAGGAACGGGTCTGTCATATCTGGGCCCCTTTTCTTAGACCACCATCTGTCCAAAAAAATTTGGGATGTAATTATTCCCACCTAGAAATTCATTTCAGTTTGGCGATTTCCTCCTTTAGAGTGTCCAACCAGACCGGTTGATTATCTCCAATGCTTTCAGCCGTTTTGACTATGGTTTCTGTCTTCTATCATTTGCTCCATTTCTTTTTCACAGCTCGCCTGTTGATGATTAGGTCCCTCATGATGGGATTTAGCCTGACTTCTAATTATGGGTCTGTAGCAAGTTCCATATGGAATTTAGTTGTTAATATACGTGTTATTTCCCTTTCCTTCTTACTCGTAGATAAACCTACCATGTTACTTGAATGACTTGTTTCACTAGATATGGCTTGATTGGCTTTGTCCATGTATCCCAATTCCTTGGACACCAAGATGTTCCTTCAGAAATTAGAGAGTCGATCAAATTGGAGATTACTTCGCTTATGGATGAGATGATTCCCCCATACTTGAGAATCAGTAGTTATAGAGTTTCAATCATGAATCACTGACATAATTACTTGCAGGTACGTTGGTTTACCATGCTCTTCCAATCCATTTCAAATGATTAGATTTTTAGTTCATTATCCGGCGGTGTTCACCTGACATCATATGGTCATGAAGTACCAAACGAGTGACACGAGGCGATTTTGACTAGTCTTCACCTCCCCCACGAGTGGTTAATTTGCCACATTAGACCACGTGATATCGGGGCTGTGGGAAAAATGGTTTTAGGCAAATTGGTTTTCGTCCCAATATACTTCAACAAGCGCCACGCGTCCACTACTAAAACCATCATGGTTTTCCCCAGTCTGCCTTCGCACAATTAAGTTTCGTGCTAGTTCACCGCCTGATATGGGCCTCAACCGTTGATCTAGGCTACTACAAGATCAATGGTCTGTAGGACTATTTCCTTCGTGCTTCTTCTATATTTATCAACATGCCGCCATATATGTCCCAGACTTTCAAATCACTCCATGTCTCTACATCGCTTTAGTCCTCTTCTAAATTTGAAACTCAGATCTCGAGTATAATTGTTATGGTGATAACATAGGCTCCAACCGGGGATGCTATCCTCCCTGTGACGTAGCAAAGAACTGTAGACTCGGTGCCGTATTCGTTGGGCCACTTTCAAAACATTTGTGTGTATTCTATTACGTCTTGGAGACTAAACGTCAAATCTTAAAACCGGACTTTGCAAACTTCTCTCAACTGTATACGGAATATTGAATGCACCACTAAAATCTGACTATACACACTACGAGGAATCCACACTAAAACATTTTGCTTGACCAACAAGATTATTTTCACACTCCTATCTACTCTAACTACTGAAATGAACTATCAATCAAGTGAAATCAAAATGCCAATGCAACCATGCAAGCATTTTATCCACTGTCTGTTTACTTTGCACAAGCTTGCTCCAATTCCTACTGAAAGATAATTCATTCAAAAATTCATCCATAATTCTCAAAGAATTAAAAACATTTGGACTGCTCATTTTCTCTAATAGAATTGCAAATGGATCTTCTAAAATATGCGCAAAACAATCATCGTGTTTCATTCCTTCCACTGCATTTTTGTTTTCAGGTGATTCAACTTGTTGACTTCTAAAAAACTAACAGAGTTGTTGAGAAGTCTGGTAGTAGGGATTTCCTGAGTCATGAGGCAACCATGGCTGGAGAACATCATCTAGTGTAAAAAGATTCATATTTGGTACAAACATTGATTCGTTGTAATCCATTGTTATTGGTAGATTCTGATCGTAAACCTTTCCCATATAATGTGTCTCGGGATCATGAATCATATGGAAGAATGATTCCTTTTCAGGAATCAAGATAGAAGAGCAAGATTTCTCCACAAGGTTTTCCTCATTGTTCAGAGTTTTCATAGGTGAAATTTCAAAATATTCATCCATATCTAGGTTGTTCAAAAATAGGATCACTACGTCATTTTCAGGGGAAGAAAGGAAACCTTAAAATACCTTGTCTTGTTGGTAATATTTTTGAACATATGCATTAGTTCTAGGAGAAAGGAAAAGACCTTCGATAAAAATTTATTGATCGACTTCTTCTTTAATCTAATGATTAAGCACAGATTGGAATTCTGAATTGAAATACCCTTCCAAGTAATGATCGTTCAATGCATGTGAGTGTAGTTGGTGTTCTTCAATGATGACAACCTTTTCATGTGAAACAATGCTACTGTGAATATAGTCAGAACTCCCTCTTTTCTCTGAAGCCTCATGATTCTCTTTTAACCATTCAAAGGAAGAAAAACATAAGGGGAGATAATTTTTATCCGTAAGCCCATCGCTTTCTTCACTTTCAACTTCATGCTTGGAAATTCTCTGATTTGAAACGCTACTTTGCTTCAACAGCTCGAATGAGGAAAAACACAATGTCAAGGTTTTGTTACCTGACTCAAAACCTTCTTCATTTTCTCTAGTGTCGTCATAGGTATATTTCTCCATCTCTTTGAATTGTTGGACATGCTCATTTTCATCTTTGTCTTCGATTAGTGACTGCACCTCTGAATTGAAAAGGTCTTCTACAAAGCAAAGAATGGGATCATCGAATGCCTGAGAAGAGTGCTCCAATATCTTATCAATATTTTTCGTTGGTTTGGTATGACTTTGTGTATGCACAAATTTGCCTTCTTCAACAATGATTTGAGAATTCTCTTTCAATAATTTGAATGCATCAAAGCACAAGGGAAAAGAATTTTCTTCAGCTGATCCAATACTTGTCTCTTTGTAACTGTAATATGCAAGTTGACTTATCTCACTGTACTGGTGAAAAAGAAAGTCTTCAACATCGCAATCCTCCTCATATTTGTTATATACAAGCAAATCATCTATCTGTGAGATGTCATCTAACAAGAACAAATTAGGGACATCAACTTGTTCTTCAACAAACATATTGGTAATCTCACTCTCTTGACCATCTACAAAAGAATATATAAAATAATCAGCCCCCTGCTTATCATGGGATGGCTCAGAAGCTAAAACATCACCTCTTCTTTTAACAAGTGGAATATAATTTTTATCACAATCATAAGCATTTGAAACTTCAAGAGGACCCATGATATCGTCAATTATGTGCTCAAGATTCCAATAAACTATTTTTTGTTCATATTCACTTTCATGTTCTTGAGCATCCAACCCCTCCTTTTGGATCTGTTTACATGCCTGGATGTTGTGTTGGATATCTTGGGCATCATTAAACATTTGTTGTAAGGACTTAGGTCTTCTTTCCATTAGGAGGAAATACAAATACGGATGAAGGGTTGTTGTATAATGGAGCATGGCAACAGCTTCAGTGGGTTGAATCTCTTTAGGCAATTTTTAGTAAATATTGGAAAACCTTCTATTGAATATAGAGATAGTTTCATTGCTCTGCCATTCCAAGGCATAGAACTCTGCAAGTTGTAGCTCCAAAGATTTCTTCTTGCCCCAAAAATTTAAAAAACCATTCTTCAATTCCTCCCATGAGCTAATTGTATCTGGCTGTAGATGTCTAAACCAGTCTTTGGTGTCCCCTTTCAAGGATTGAGAGAAGGCTCTCATACAAACATCATCATGGTCAATCTCAAACAACTCTATAAAATTCTCAAACCCTTGGATGTGTTTTTCAGCTGAGATGACATCAAGTTCCCCATCAAACACAGGTAGGTATTTATAGTGTTCGAGAGGAAAATCATGAAGGACTTGAGGTAATTTTAAGAGTTTGTATCTATGCTGAGTCTTGGAGGAGGTTGGATCAAGTATAAGAGGTGAAATATCATCTTTGCTTTCATGAGGCTCATCAACTTGGTTATGGTCATCACATGGCCCAAATGGAAATTTTTTATCAAAATCAGTGATACAGTGAGGATATGCATGTACAACTTTAAGAGGAGGATATACAATTTCAAGATTCTCATGATCATCATTGGAATGCAGTAGGTAAAGAAACATTTGTTTGGCATATTCAAGGAAGGAGCAGAGGTACCTTATAACAAATAGTAAAATGCTTTGGAGGAGATCTCGATTTAAGTACCTCTTTTCTTCCATGATGCCTTTCCATACCTATGTCAAGGCATCTCATCTTCCAGTGGAGTCTCTGAACTGCATTTGAAATTTGAGTGAAGTCACCAATAACATTTTGGGATCTGGATTCTGCATTGAGAGTGGAGTCTCCATTGATGTTTTGGAAGCTGGATTCTTCATTGAGAGTGGAGTCGCCAGTGAAAATTGAATTTTTTTTGGATTCTTCTATCAGTGGAATCACCTTCAAATTGATTTTTTGATGTGTGGAGTCGCCAAAGCAGGAATACAGCCAATATGTGCCTCAATGTCTGCTGCTCTCAGACCTTGGGACTCAACCATGTCATCCTTTCCAAGGAAAAAATTTCAATTTCGTCCCCGGCAACGGCGCCAGAATGTTAGCACTCTGAAAATTTTGTCCGGCTGAATAGACAAACAACAGAGGTAATTGTTTCAACCAGCTTTAGAGCTGAGGTACTAACCTGCTCAACTCAGAGAGGGCTCTCTAATATCACTTGATATAGCTATGGAAATCGGTGGCTAGATTTGGTTTGTGTTGGGGGTTTTTGATAAAATAACTGGAGAAATGAAGATGACTTTTGGGCTATGGAGTCTGGAATGAACAATGCATTGTTATATCATGAGAATTATTAAGAGGAACGGTCTAAATGAGGTAGTGAGTTTGAGTTTATATCTGAAAATTAGCATGGCATCGGAAGAAAAAGAAATGCATAACTACATCAAAGCATTACAGGAATGAATTCTAAATTGTTTAAGAAGAGATAAACATAGTCCAAATTGCTAAGACGAGAGCATCAAATAATGAATTATGGGCCTCTATTTATCCAATTTAGATAGATGAAAGTGAAAATGAAACATAGGATAATAGAAATCACACACTATGAAAGAACACAAGAATCATATCACCACCAGTTAGAATCTTTTCGTAAACAGTCCAAAATATGCCTTTGCATTTATATATTCATTCTAGCCCCAAAAATTTACAAAGTCTTCTTGCACAGAGGGAAAGATCCTCTTTTCTCCATGCTTTTCATATCCTCGAGATAATATATATATAGGAATTTCTAGTGGAATTCAAAACGTTCAGACTTCCCCATAATTCTAAAAATAGAGATAAGTTATAAAAAGGAATGATTTAGAATAACCGTTATCCTATTTTAAAGGGACCGTTAGGAATAGGTCTTTCATACCTGGGCCCCTTTTCTTAGACCGCCATCTGTCCAAAATTTGCTAGGATGTAATTATTCCCACCTACAAAATTCATTTCAGCTTGGCGATTTCCTCCTTTAGAGTGTCCAACCAGATCGGTTGATTCTCCCCAACGCTTTCAGTCGTTTCGGCTATGGTTTCTATCTTCTGTCATTTGCTCTGTTTCTTTTTCACAGCTCGCTTGTTGATGATTAGGTCCCTCATGATGGGATTTAGCCTGACTTCTAATTATGGGTCTATAGCAGGTTCCGTATGGAATTTAGTTGCCAATATATGTGCAATTTCCCTTTCCTTCTTACTCGTAGATAAACCTGCCATGTTACTTGAATGACCTGTTTCACTAGATATGACTTGATTAGCTTTGTCCATGTATCCCAATTCTATGGACACCAAGATGTTCCTTTAGAAATTGGAGAGTCGATCAAATTGGAGATTACTTCGCTTATGGATGAGATGATGCCCCCATACTTGAGAATCGGTAGTTATAGAGTTCCAATCATAAATCACTGACAGAATTACTTGCAGGTACGTTGGTTTACCACGCTCGGCCAATTCATTTCAAAATATTATCTTTTCAGTTTGTTATCCGGCGGCGTTCACCTAACATCATACGGTCGTGAAGTATCGAACGAGTGACGCAAGGTGATTTTGACTAACCGTCACCTCCCCCACTAGTGGTTAATTTTCCACATTAGACCACGTGATATCGGGGTTGTGGGAAAAACGGTTTCAGACAAACTTCTTTTCGCCCTAATATACTTCAACGAGCGCCATGCGTCCACTACTAAAACCATCATGGTTTTCCCCGGTCCGCCTTCGCACAATTAAGTTTTGTGCTAGTTCACCACCCAATATGGGCCTCAACCATTGATTTAGGCTACTACAAGTTCAATGGTCTGTAGGACTGTTTCCTTCGCGCTTCTACTATATTTATCCACTTGTCGCCATATATGTTCCGGACTTTCAAATCACGCCATGTCTCTACATCGCTTTAGTCCTCCGCTAAATTTGAAACTCAGATATTGAGTATAATTGTTATGGTGATAACATGCTCAAAAAAAAAAAAAAACTTGGTGCTTAAAAAGAAGAGCTTTGTGGCTCAGAAGCAGGGATGAGAACAAAAAAAAATTCCAAGCCTTTGTAAAAGGGAGAAGAATGGAAAATACAATCTAGAGTCTGATTGACTCCGAGGGAAACAAAGCCTCCTCTTTTCAAGACATGGCACAAATGAGCACAAGACACTTTAGCAATTTGTTTAAGGAAGATTCCATTTCTCAGATTGAGGCTATTCTGGACATAATTAGACCATTCCCTGGGTTTGTAGAAGAATAAGACAACAGGGAACTAATGAAAGAATTTAAGGAGGAAGAATTGAATGAGATAATCTTCAGTTTTCAAAAGGACAAGAGTCCAGACCCTGATGGTTGGTCAATGGAATTTTTAATGGGGCTATACAGATTAATCGGGAAAGATATACTAAAATTGGTGGAGGAATCAAGAAAAAATGGCCATGTCCATGACCCTTTCAATGCTACTTTGTAGTATTCTAGATATAAAATAGTATGCAGAACAGAAATATTTTAGCTAGAAATGGCAGAACACAATGATATAACCATAACAATACCAGAATAACACCAAAAAGAGCACCTTGATTAATGATAGCAATGTTCACTTGCCTCTTCGAGGGGGAAACCTCCAGCAAAGCAGAGCTCTATTACAATAATATCCAAGACAAAACTTATTATACCCTCTACTCATATTTATACTAAATTTGTCTATCCAAAAGAACAATCTAGAGGAAGATCATTCTAGAAGCAGAAGATTCGATTAGGTCTTCTTACATTTGACGTGTTATTCCTTATTGATAGGCCTTATTAATATTGGCCTTTATTACATGGAAATATATTATTCTACTTACGTGAGGGGTTAGGGAGGTTAGGTCCCTAACATGTCCTCCCCCTTAAAAACAACCTTGTCTTCGAGGCTTGAGATGAGGAAATTGTTGCAGAATGGTAGTTGGTTCCCAATTGGCATCTGCTGGAGTTGTATCTTTCCACTAGACTAACACTTCCTTGATGGTGCGTTGACATTGTAGTATACCTAGGGAGGTAATATGGGGTACCTAGGGAGGTACCCAATGGGAATGTGGTTATGTATTATTAGTGAAAGTCATTTTATATATGAGAATGTGTTCATTCAATGTAAGGTGGACTAGGTCCACTATATTAATAAAGGCCCACTATGGTAATTATATGTAATAAATGTGAGAAAACTTTCCTTGGCCAAAGAAGGGGAGAATTGTTTGGCTCTTTTTGCAGATTGTTTCTAGGAAAAAGGAGGGTGGCACACTTCAAATTCATATCTAAAAATATTTTAGTAGAATTTGGCCAAAAAAAATGGATATTTGAATTCCACTCAGAAAAATACCCAATTTCAAAAAACAAATCAGCCGAAACGAAGTCCAAGAAGTAAAGTTATGAGAATTTTAAATTCAACAGTTGTTCAGGATTTTTCCGGAAAAAACCGCAATTTTATGTCATAAGTTATTTTTAATCCTAGTTTTTCTTGAAGATTTCTCCCAAGAAAGATATTTTTTACTGGAAAAGATGATGGCCCTAGTATTGAAGAATTCTTAAAAGACTTGAAGTCATTTTGGAAAGCGAATTGGAAACATTGGGTAGGGAACCAATTAAAAGGTGATGCGGCCATTTGGTGGAAATCACATAGCTATAGCCAATTGTTGAAACTTCTTGATGAAGCACTTGAAAAAATCATTTTAGATAAATGGTATCATGTTGATAAAGGGAGAAACAAGAGTTTTTTTTTATATGGCAAATCTATATTACATGTTCATGGTTGTATTCATAAAGAAAATGGAATTGTTTCTATTAACCCTAGTTGCCATAAGAATTTTATCAATGTTCAGTTGATTAATAGATTACAAGTTCCGAAAAAGAATATTCAAAGCACACGAGTTGCAGGTGAAAATGTTAAACTTTTTAAATATTTGAAGCTCAGTATGGATAAATATGTGTTGCATTCATATTTTGAGGCTCTAGATATGGGTGATGAAGACATTTTTTTGGGATATCCTTGGATAGAATCAATGGGTACCATTAATATTAATGTGCAAAAGAAGTTTTTAAAGATTTGGTACAAGAAAAGGAAAATTGCATTGCAGGATGTGTCCCTTAGTAAAAAAGATGGGCCCATGGAAGCTAGCAAAGAAGTTATTGCTGAGTCTGAAGTTGAATCAGAGGCAGAGTCTACGAAAGGAGATGAAGTAAAACTACAGGAAGGACATAATCATGAAGTTGAGAAGGTCATTGTCTCAAAGGCACAAAGGGTTGCATATTTGAAGAAAAAAGAACAGATTCCTACAGTTGTTGTATATCGACATCCACATCATATAGAGACACGACAGTCATCAAGGCAAGGGAGTGTGCATCAACACATTCATGCACCAGATAGGAAACCGATCAAGAGGTGCATGGAGGACTATTGGCATTATGGGAAGAGCTCAGGCTACAGAAACAATCCCATGGAAACCCTGACATGATGCAGAGCAAGATTAGGGTGGAAAGGTAGTAGATGGACATCATGTTCAACTTCCATTGGGATGGATGAATGGTCGTACTTGGTACCAGTTGGCTGCATTGCTTAGTCGGTCATACTGTATGGTTTCGTGTCATGTTTCGAGGACGAAACATGTGAAGGGGGATGGAATTTAGTATACCTAGGGAAGTAATATGGGGTACCTAGGGAGGTACCCAATGGGAATGTGGTTGTGTATTATTAGTGGAATTCATTTAATATATGAGAATGTGGTGTGTATTATTAGTGGAATTAATTCAATACATGAGAAAGTCATTCAATGTAAGTGGACTAGGTCCACCATATTAATAAAGGCCCACTATGGTAAAGTTAAATGTAATAAATAGGAGAAGGCTCTCTAGAAGGTTCTTAGAGATAGAGAGATATATATAAACAAGTGTAAGAAAAATGTAATGAAACATAGTGAAGAATATTGTGAATGTATCAAGCATTGTTTGAAAAGTGTTATCCTTCCTTAAGGATTAATATATGGTGTTACCCCTACCCCTACAAGGGTTTTCTAGTTCTTGTGTTCCAAGATTTGGTGAATTTTGGTGTAAAGCCATTATTGGTTTGTTGTTTAAGTATATCCTCAGAGGCTATCTGTGTACTCAAACAGATGTGGATGATGCTCAATGCTAACCAAAACTTCTTTGTGGTTGTAACCAGATGGATCCTTCTTCATCCAACTCTGGAAGGTTGGTTTGATTTCGGCACCTAGTTCCAATCACCATCTTAAGAGGGAGACATGAAACATGATGGAGATTAAAATAACTGGGCAAAGCTAACTGATAATCCACCTATCCCACACTTATAGAACGGTAAAAGGACCATAAAATTTGGGGAGCTATTTCTAACAATGGTCACCAGGAAGTTTCTTCAAGGTTAAAATGAAGAAACACATGGTTCCTCTCGAAATTGACGCTCTCATAGCGAATCTTGATCCTCAAGAGATCGCTTCTTCATGTGATTCCTGGCCATGACCAAATTCTTTTAAGGGCAACGGGAGAATAGCCTCTCTAACCGTAGGTACGCTTGGTCAATCGCCCGGACCTTTGAGACACCTAATAGGTATGAGAGAACTCTGGCGTGGATTTTGTCCATATATTTCTTCAAAAGGATTCATGCAGTAGTTGTATGGTAAGTAGTTATACCACCATTTATCTAGTGGTAACCATTGAGCCTCAATTGATTTTTCTTTTTCGAGGATAAACACCTCAAATATGTTTCCAAACACTTGTTGAGAAATTCAGTTTGACCATCAGTCTGGTGATGATAATTTGTGTTGAGATGTAATTGGGTGACTTGTATCTTGAACGGTTCTTGCTAAAAATTGTTGGTGAAAGTGGGGTCTCATCGTAAACAATAGAATGAGGCATTCCATGAATCTTAAAGAACCGGGATCCGAAAAATTTTGAGCCACAGTGGAGGTGGTAAATGTGTGTTGAAAAGCGCAGTGAGCATACTTGGAAAGATGATCAACGAACACCATGATGAATGAGACTACACTTGTTCTTGATTTAGGTAATCCCACAATAAAATCCATAGAGATATCCCTCCAAAGAGCGGGTGGAATCAAAAGCAGTTGTAGTTTCAAGAGGTTTGATTGTTTCTCCCTTTTTTTGTGTTGAAAAACATCACATTCTCCCAAAATTGTGAACAACAAGTCTTGTTTGCCACCATCCTAGAAAAGAGCGTTTGACCCTCGTCATCAGGTTTTGGTAAACCCCGAAGTTCCCGCCAGGTTGTATCATGAAGCTCAAAAAGTAACATGGATTAAGTTTTGATTGTTTACTAAATACAAATGGCCTTGTAGTGAAGCAAGCTCAACACAAGAGTACCCTGGGAAACTAGAGAATTGGCCTACAATTTTTGCATCAGATGCATAATTTTGGGATCTTGTAGCCATTTTGGGTGAACAAATTTTGGAGCCAATCCGGGTACAATGAAGGAGAGAGGGAAAAATGGACCCTTCATCTTCATATTTTCAGTGCATCACGAACTACATTGGCTTTTCCTTTCTTATAATGATCTTGTAATCATATCCAAAGAGCTTTAGTCACCCATTTTTGTTTCTCCCGGGAGGCATTGTTCTAGGAAAATACTTGAGGCTTTGATGATTTGTCTTAATTTGAAGTGTCCCAATAGATAAGGGAACCAAATATCCATTGCATATAGAATAGCCAACATTTCATTTTTCATACATTGATTGGCCCAAATGTCACTCTAACAGCTTTGTGTTTTGGTAAAGGCCAAAGGTCAATTCTCTTGCATAAGGACAACACAAATACCTTTCCCTGAAGAATCACAATCTAGGACAAAGGTCTTTGTCAAATCAAGAAGGCCCAGGACTAGAGTGGTAATACACTTTCAAGGTTTGAGAAAGGCTCCACATCACTTCATGTGGGATTCCAATTGAAAGAATTATTTTAAGGAGAGTGAGAGGTGTCACAATCTTTCCATAATTTTAAAAACTTTGCAATAATAGCATGTTAAACCTAGAAATCCACGCTAAGATTTTGAGAGTCTGGCTTAGACCAACTCTCGCGATAGCTTCAATATTTTTAGATCCACTTAACATTCCGCCTCTTGCCAACAATATGCACCCAAGTACTCGACTTCCGAGGTGCCAAAACAACATTTTATATTGTTTGAGGAAAGTTGTTGCCGAGTAGATGTAGAACTTGATCCACATGGAGAAGATGGGTTGTCCAAGTTTTTACTATGGATGAGAATATCATCAAAGAAAACTAAGACAAAATGATGGAGAAAAGGATGGAAGACATGATTTATGAGAGGCTTTGGAAAGTGGAGGGAGCATTACATGTAACACGAGCCAAAGGGCATGACCAAAACCCATAGTGGCCCTCATGAGTTTGAAATGCGCCCTGAGGGGAATGTCCATTTCATTCATACATATCTCAAAAATCTTCATACATATCTCGTGGTACCCAGAACAAAGATCAAGTTTAGTAAAGAACTGGGCACCACTCAATTCATCCAAGAGGTCATCAATGACAAGAATGGGAAATTTGTCTTTGATGGTGATTTTTTTTAGGGCACGGAAGTCAGGGAACATGCGCCAAGAACCTTCTTTCTTAAGGACCATGACCACAGGAGAAGAGTAGGGGCTCGTACTAGGATGGATAACACATGCGGTGAGCAATTCTTGAACAATTTTATCAATTTCATGTTTTTTGGGAAAATGGATGACAATAAGGACAAACATTTGGAGGAAGGTTGTCGGGTACAAGGGGAATGGAATGATCATGAACACCACAGGAAAGAGGAATTCCCTAGGAAGTGGAAAAAATAACTTGATGTTTGGACAGGATGGATTGGAGGTCCTACGACACAGAGGGTGTCTCAGTGGCTTGAATGGCATGGAGTTGTGCAATAATGCCAAAATGACCTTTTTTTAGGAGTGTTTCCATGTGATGGGAACTGATGATCTCCGAGGAACCGGTGGTGATGCCTTGGAACTTATATTATTGGCCCTCCTGGTTGATTTGCATGGTTAATTCCTTAAAATCCATGAGAATGGGACCTAGAGTCCTTAGCCATTCTACACCCAACATAACGTCACAACCGCCCATGTCGATAGCAAACATATGAGATTTCATGTGGTACTGACCAGTTTGGAGATGCACATTTTCGCAATGCCCCCCACATTTCATGGACCCACCATTGGCAATCATGATTTGAAAATTATTGATGGCACGAATATAGCAATTAGTTTCTTGGGCAATGCGGCGATGAATAAAATTATGGTTGCTTCCACTGTCAACAAGATGATGACCTTCATATGCTTAATGTAATCAATTATCTTGAGGTTTTGGGGAGCAGAGAACCCAGTGAGAGCATTCAGGGAAATGACCGGTTCAACTTCTGGAGGGTCGGAGGGTGGGTTCATGTCAGTGGATTCAGGTGACTCGGCCACAGGGGGCACCTCGACATCATCTTCCAAAACATCCTCAAAGATGGCCATAAAAATATTTTGTTCCTTACACTTGTGCCCAGGAAAATATTTGTCATAACAATTATAACAAAGGCCTTTGAGTTGGCATTCATCCATTTTTTCCCTGGTCAATTTATGGATCTTTAGTGGAGTGGAAGGACAAGTGGGAGTGACTAGTTTAGGGCGAGGAATAAAGGAGGGTTTTGGGGTTTGAGAAGAGACGAATTATTGTGCTTCCTTAGCTCTTTTAGTAGCTTCCACCCAACTCTGAGGCTGATCCATGAGGACATGGGAATGAATCTCATCCTTGAGGCCACTGATAAAACATTCATAAAAAAAAGCATCAAAAATTCCCTATATACGGAAATCTAATAACTCAAAAGGGGCTATAAAGTATTCCACTATGCCAGATTGTTTCAACTTTGTCAAATGGCCTAAATGGTTGGTGTCAGTGTCGAAGCGTTCATAAAGATCTGCCACAAATTGTGTCCAAGCCACATACCCTTGGCGGGCATTTTTTCGCCATTACCACCATTGCCAACGTTCTTGATATAGATGGAGAACACCATACCGGAGTTTGGACAACTCATATGTAATGCCATACAAAGAGAAATAATGTTCCATTTGAGTTACCCAGCCAGTGGGATCCAAGCCATAAAATTTGTTCACATCCACATGCGGAAGGCGTAGGTCAAGTTGAAAGTGATGGGGCTGAAAAGTTAGGGAATTAGAGGAAGTTTCACATTCAGAGTGAAAAGGTGGGTCAGATGAGGGAAGATCTACAGGGATATTCAGCTTGGCACAAATTGTGCTAATGAAGGATGCAAGCTAGGTAGCGAGGTCCTATTTGATGGTTTCCATTTTGGCGTCTATGGAGGAATGCATGTTTTTGTTGATGGTGGAAAAATTGGCATCTATGGAGGAATGCTTGTTTTTATTGATGGTGGAAAAATTGGCACTAATTTGCCTCACTTCTTGTTGGGTCGCTGTGAAATTAGAGAACAAGGAATTGAAGCGAGCTTCCAAGTCTTGGCTACGGGTGTGGGCCATGATGAAGAGGGAAAAAAAAAGGGATGGGTGGGACCACACAGAAAATTATTTATGGGTGAATTGTATCATGACGATCAGGGCGACGAGGGGAATCCAATGGGGTAAGGCCCAAATAAGGGTGTTGGAAGAGGGTCGGGTCCACAAAAAAAAATTGTTGAAAAATGATAGGTATGATTGTGATAAGGGAGAAGAGAGGAATCCAACTGGATAGGGCTCAAATAATGGTGCCAATAGGATCTAGAGTCTATTTTTTTACTCCTGCGGAGTTATACTCCGATCTGAAGAATATTGCAGTGTTGAAATGCCCAAATTCTTAAAAGGAAGAAATGTGTAGTAATTTTGCAACCCGAATGTAGGAGGCACATTTGCACGACAATAGATCTTATATGATCTGTTTTTGTTTCTGTCCCAAGGGTTAAGGTATGTAGGGTGTCTACAGACAAGGGTTTTCCCTGTGATATATGTGTGGGGTCCAACAGTAATACTCAGCCCAATATCTCACGGCACCAACTAAGGAGGCTAGATTGTGCCCTCGGTCATACTACCCGACTACCCAGGTATTAGAGAGTATCTTCCCGAGTGTTGTTCTCGGTGGCACTATAGCAGTCAGGCGGTCGATCGGGTTATCTATGGAGGGCTTCAGGAGATCTAGGTTGATCTGTATACAGGTGTTGTCTGATGCGCTACCACTCGAAGGGGTACCAACATTGGTTACAAGGGTGGCCAACAAATGTGCGCTTGAGTATCACTTGTATTTCTTGCATGTGTGAATATATCTCTACCCTAGAAAAAAAATTAACCCACAATTTTCTGCCAAGGAAAGTGCTCTGATACCACTTGCAGTATTCCGGATATAAAATAGTATGCAGATCATAAATATTTTAGCTAGAAATGGCATAACACAATGATATAACCAGAACAATACCAGAATAATGCCAGAATAACACCAGAAAGAGCACCTTGATTAATGATAGCAATGTTGCATCTTCGAGGGGGAAACCTCCAGCAAAGCAGAGCTCTATTACAATAATATGCAAGACAAAACTTCTCATACCCTCTACTCCTATTTATACTAAATATGTCTATCCAAAAGAACAATCTAGAGGAAGATCCTTTTGGAAGCAGAAGCTTCTATTAGGTCTTCTTACATTTGACTTATTCTTCCTTATTGATAGTCCTTATTAATATTGGTCTTTATTACATGGAAATATATTATTCTACCTATGTGAGGGGTTAGGGAGGTTAGTTCCCTAACATACTTTTTTAGCCATGATTCCAAAGGTTGATAATCTAGGTACCTTGGAAGACTTCAGACCAATTTCTCTTTGTAATAGCATTTATAAGATAATCTTAAAAATAATTAGTAGAAGAATCAAGGCATTGTTGTCCAAAATAATTTCATCAGAACAATTTGGGTTTCTAGAAGGTAGACAAATTCATGAAGCCATAGGAGTTGCACAGGAGACACTTCATAGCATCAAAACCAAGAAATTGAAGGGGGTGGTAATAAAAATTTCCCTCTCAAAGGCCTGTGACAGAGTGAGATGGGTATATATGAGGCTACTACTAAATCACCTTGGCTTTGAGTTCTCCTTCATCAATTGGGTGATGGGATGTTTATGTACTGCATCATTTTCAGTCCTCATTAACAAGGTTGCTTCCCCTTTCTTCAGAGCAGGGAGGGGCCTCAAACAAGTTTTCCCTCTCTCGCCTCTATTATTTTTGTTGATAGCAGAAGGACTAAGTTGAGCCATTCAAGAGGCAAAGAACAGAGGTTCTTTTCAAGGAATATGCATATCAGGGGGCTTAAGTATTACACATATGCTTTTCGTAGACAATGTGTTGATTTTTTGTAATGGATAGCCTGGAGATGCAAATAATCTTACAGATATTATGGACCAGTTTAGAAAAGCCACTGGGATGCAAATAAATGAGCAGAAATCCACAATTTTGACAAATGCTATGATAGACCAAGAAGTGGAACGCTATAAATCCACCTTTTCATATGAGCAGAAACCCTCAAACCGAACAACTATATAAAGGAAGACAAGGCATGGTTAATAGAAAATTTGGAGAAAAGATTAAAGGTATGGAGATTTCATTGGTTGTCAATAGAAGGAAGGCTAGTGCTAGTAAAATCAATATTGGAAGCCATTTTGGTCTATTGGATGTCGTTGGCCTAGATTTCTAGAGGAATTCTTGAAAAGCTTAAACGAGTCTGTTCAAAGTTTTTGTGGGCAAGATCAAAAGAGAAGTTTGTCTTGCCATGGGTCAAATGGAGTGTGTTGGCAGCCCCAAAGCAGTTAATAGGGTGGGGCCTTAAAAATATCCATTGTTTCTCTAAATCCCTAGTAGCAAAGGTTGGTTGGAGACTCATCACTACTACAAGCATGTGGACAAGATTAATTACCCAAAAATTCAGTAATCCAACCACATTATAAGATTGGGTCAGAACTCAAATTAAAGAGGCAAGGAATTGCTCAATCATTTGGAAAGCCACTCAAAAATATTTCCAAGTAATACAGGAAGGTTTGGCATGGAAAATTGGAAAGGGAAACAAAGTCAGGATTGGAATGGACCCATGGCCAGGAAGAAATGGAAAACATCTGCTCCCTTGGGTTCTGATGGAAAGATTACACCTGCAAGGAGTTTATTATCTCTCTCACATTTTGGATCCAACCTAAGCAACCATTTGGATCCAAGGATGGTTGATTGTTGACCATTTTGGGTTAGAGGGAGATCTGGTTGAGTCTTGGAGAGCTTACATCAATGGCCTAAAGACAGATTATGATCAGAGAAGATGAACTCATCTGGAAACACTCCCCCTTTGGGATTTATACTCTGAAAGCATGTTATACCCTAATTAATGTAGATCAAATGCAAATGGAACCGAACTAGCGGTTGAAGGAGGTATGGAAGATCAAATGTCCCCTCAAGGCTAGAATATTTCTATGGTGCCTTTTAAATAAGAAAGTGACCACTTCGGACAGAATGAAAATCGTAAACTTGGAGGGACCAGGATGGCATATGTTGTGCAAAAATGCAGAGGAATCCTCCTTCCACATGTTTATGGAATGTCCTTTTACTATACAGGTCTGGAAGGAATTTTCAACCAAGTTAGAACATGGATGTATTTGGCAGGGTCCCTCTATAGAGGACGCCTGGAAGGATTGGTCAGCCTCCAGATCAAATGAAAACATAAAAGCAATACTCATCATGTGGGGAGTTTGTCTAGCCAGAAATGCGACAATATTCAAAGACACTATATCCAGTCTGGACCATATTGTTATTCATTTCCTTGATATCCTATCTCATTTCCCCCAGAGGAAAAAATTACCCCCTCGAAAGGTGGTACGCACAGAAGAAGTGGAAAAAACAAGGTCGTGGGCTTTCTTTGATGGAGCATCCCTCCTAGATAACCAAAGGAGTGGAGGAGGGGAAATATTGTTGTACTCAGACACACATTTCTTTACTTTAAAAATAGGACTATGCCCCGGGACAAACAATTTTGCAGAACTGATGGCCATAAAGTTTTTTATCACTTTCGCATAAGAGAGAAGGTTACTTCTTTACAGATTTTTAGTGACTCCCAATTGATAATAAATTGGTTGAACAAAATTAAAAAATGTCACAACACCAGACTCAGTCCTATTGTGGAAGAAGTTCTCGGTATTTTAGACTCTTTTGCCTTTTTTTCTCTTCATCGTGTCTACAAGGAAAGGAACGAAAGGGTCGATAAACTCTCTAAGGAGAATCTTCAACTGGATATCGGGTAGTGGTCAGTAGAAGAAACATTAAATGGCTCCCTAGCATGAACCCAGCATAGATATTTCTTGGTTACTCGGGATTAAAGTTTCCAGTCCACAGTTTGGATACAGGGGACAATTTTTGTTTGGCTTGATTTGGCTATGACAACATTGTGTTTTGAATCGGCAGTTGTTGGGATCGACCGCCTTTTTTATTTGCATGGTCTATATTGTATTGCGAGACTTACAGGAAAAAACGGTCTAATATATTTTTATGATTTCATGTACAGAATCGGGTTGAAAGCCCTCTCTTTTGGACATAGGAGATGTCATACATTTTGTAAACTCTTATACTGATGGTAATAAAATTTTATGTTTTTTTTTCCAAAGGAAAAAATATATATATAAACAAATAAAAAGTGAAATAATAATTTAATTTTCAAATTTTAAAATGTGACTCAAATTTCAAGACTTTATTTCTCATTTTGAATTTATAAATCATTGCAAACCATGTTTAATGGTATTTACTCTATCAAATATAGATCATTGGCCATTGGTCACAAATCATTATTGCTAACAATTGGGTCTTCTTCATTGTCTTTATCCTCTAGATCCTTAATAAAGACGCTCTACAAGTACGCATTGCTTTAAAGTTGTGTTTCATCACCCAAACTTGTTATTGTAAGCATCTCCACAAGGCCAGTTGGTTGGGTCACATTGTGCACATAAATGCCATCATTTGGAAATTGGTCTCATTCCTTAGGAGTTCTCCTATACATTGTAAATCAAGTTTTCTTCCTTCTTAGATACAAAAACGATTATCTTCATAGAATGAATAAAATGTGAGTACTCATATTTCTCTCATCGTCATTGAATGAATAAAATAGTGAGTACTCCCATTTCTCTTAGTCTCTAAGGCACTAGCTATTGGTGAGAGAAACTAGATAGCAAATGCTCATAGCCCTTGGGCATGTGCATCATGAATTTTCCACTTGTCTGTTGAATCTTTTCCATGATGCCTAAAGCAACCTCAATTGTGCCAAACTCACCTCATCCGTGTGAAATTTGGGCACAGTTAGTTTGTGTGATGGATGCTTCCATTGAATCAACTTCCATAAATTGCATTTACTTCTATCATAAATCCTTCCATGACCGTGTATCACTAGAAAGTCGTCTCTTCTTTGTTTTTCAATGGCATTACCATTTTAGATTCAAAGCATAAGATGCCATATGGAGAGGTCCCCTTATTGTGTTCAATTGATCAGGTATAAATTGTTCCAACTGAGGATTTCCGTTGATATTTTATTTTATTTGTGATGGTTTTAACCTTTTTACATAATGTCAATGTTAGCAAATATTTCACCAAAACTTGGGCTATATGTATCCACATTGCAAAACATTATCAAATATTGGCTCAATGAAATCATTCTGACCATGCAAATCAACCATGTAACATCCTCTTACAAGATTACCCCTTTGTGCTATGTAGTAAAACTCAAATCTATTTATTATTATAGACTATGGATGTTCTTGTCATAAAGAATGCACCCCAAGCTCCGTGAAGAAATGAAAATTGCATCCCCTAGAAAGTTGGGGTGTGTACATGGAATGTACACCAAATACCCAAGGAGTGGGTTGGGTGCACCTAAGCACTTAAATATTAATTATCAAATAAATGATTAATAGGTTGTGTATAGATCTTTAGTAACATATGAAAAAAATTAAACTTTTATTTATTATTTTTTAATTCATGCAATTTATTTTTAGGGAGAGGGGTGACTACTTGGGCACCCTATGTAACTTTTAATGGAGCCACTTCAAATTTCCAAATTTCTCCCACATACATTGCAGTTTTCCTTACCTCCATATTTTGTCGTTTCCTTACCTCCATATTTTATCTTAATATGTGGTATATTCAAAATAACTTATTCTCAAAGCTATGGAAAAAATTATTTTTTTCTTTTTAAATTCATATAATTTATTTTAAAGGAGGGGTGATTATTTGGACACCCTCTATAACTCTTTATGTAACTTTTAATAAAGCCACTTTAAATTTCCAAGTTTCTCCCACATATACATTGTCCTTTTCCTTACCTCCATATTTTGTTTTTTCCTTACCTCCATATTTATCTTAAGATATGAAATGTTCAAAATAATTGTCCTTATCCTTACCTCCATATTTTGTCTTTTCCTTACCTCCATATTTATCTTAAGATATGAAATGTTCAAAATAACTTTTACTCGTCGTTTTCCTTACTTTCATATTTTGTCTTTTCCTTACCTCCATATTTTAAGATGTGACATGTTCATAATAACTTATACTCATCTTTTTCTTTACCTCCATATTTTACTCCGTATTTTGTCTTTTTATTACCTCCATATTTCATACAATAATGGTTAAGATGTGACATTTTCAAAATAATTCATTTTGAATCCCACATAAATGGTTGACAATTAAATATATCAATGGTTGAGATAGGAAGTATTCAAAATAGTTCATTTTGAACTCCTATCCAATGTCATTGACAATTGAATACACTGGTGAATGGTAACTTATACTCATCTTTTTCCTTACCTCCATATTTTACTCCATATTTTGTCTTTTTGTTACCTCCATATTTTATACAATAGTGATTAAGATGTGACATTTTCAAAATAATTCATTTTGAATCCCACATAAATGGTTGACAATTAAATATACCAATGGTTGAGATATGAAGTATTCAAAATAGTTTATTTTGAACTCCTATCCAATGTCATTGACAATTGAATACACTGGTAGATGGTTGACAATTAAATATACCAATGATTGAGATATGAAATATTCAAAATAGTTCATTTTGAAGTCCTATTCAATGTCATTGACAATTAAACACATTGGTACTTGGTTGAGAAGTGACATATTTAAAATAAATTTGTTTTTAACTTCTATCTATCCAATAATGACACTTAAATACACTAATAACTGATTGTTATATTTCTAATAAAATAATTAACTTTATTTATAATTATTGAAAAAAATTATAATAAATATTTTTAAACATTAATATTATTTTAATATTTAATATTAATATTAAAAATTTATATTATTTTTTGTAAACACAAACTTACACTAACATGCTAACACTAACATGCTATAACACCAACATGCAATTTATTATAATTTACGTTTAAAAAATAATTTTAAATTCATTGAAGGTTATCCACTTCACAATTTCCATCCACTATTAAAACCCCTCATGTTCCATCTCCGGAAATGTAGGGACCGACCTAAATGAACAGCACTATTAATGTCCACATTAGTATACGCATGCATACATTTATGACACCCTTTCGATATCACATATTAACAAGAATGATAACACCTACCACCTCCCCTACCAGCCTTCCAATAACCTGCCTTTCTCAACTGCATTCCTTCCAACTTTGCATACTTTCCACTGTCCACCTAACTAACTCCTCTAGATCGGTCGAGCAGGCTGACAAAATATTGCCAACAAACCCTTTCATAGATTATATTCACTGGCAGGTAGAGACCTCAAAACAACATGTTGCATGCGGTGGAATCGTTTAAACCCCTGTCTGTGATCTCTAAACACTCATTATCCACAAATTTGACATCCAGCCTGGTGAGCGATGGCTTCAATGATGATCGACTCTGCATACTGATAAAGCCACTCTCAGATATCCAAATGGCCCACCACAACTTTTACAGTGAAACAGGCATCTTCACGTTCTCCAAGGT
>SNQJ01S0012997.1:23410-48794 GCA_010110895.2 Picea sitchensis
CTTTAAGAATGATATGTAGTGCTCAAAAAATCCAAATTGTGCCAAAATCCCCACTTGGATAAGCTCTTATTTTTCTCTTGCGACCATGTATAAGGTTTTGAGAACCATACCTAGTAATCAAAAGATATAAATTATGCCAAAATCACCACTTTCATGCCATTTATATCGTAAATATTTCTTGAATGTTGGTTCAATACATATCTACAATAATACGAAAATCAAATTGGTACCTAGAATCTCTACATAATTAATTATTTCCTACTATGTATTGTATATATTATCAATTAACTCTCCCTTTAACCCTACCTACTGATGTTCATTCATTCTAAAAGACATAAATATATTGCTATATATATCGTAAATATTTTTTGTTTGTTGGTTCAATACATATCTACAATAATATGAAAATCAAATTGATACCTAGAACCTCTACATGATTAATTATTTCCTACTATGTATTGTATATATTATCAATTAACTCTCCTTTAACCCTACCTACTGATGTTCATTCATTCTAAAAGACATAAATATATTGCTATATATTATGGTCTCTTATGCTATGCTAACACACAATTATTGTTATGGAATCCTAGAAATATTGTCCAAAGGCCCCAAACACAACATAATTTAGTTCTTATTTTTTGGAAAATCTCTATTGAGATCCCTATATTACGAGGACCAATTTTTTCTCTTAATGTTTTTGAAATGGTGAAAAATAATTGTGGTTGTGGTTCAACCCAACCGTGGATTTCCACACTTATACTATGCATTGAATGTAAGAAAAAATTGATCACATTTCATCATTCATTGGATGTAGAGAAACAAATTTTTAATTTAAACAATAACACACATGCATTATGTATCACTAGAATGTGCACACATTATGTATTTCTAGAAATCGCGTACACATTTTTGTGATGTGAAATTCGAAGTATAGGAAATAAATTGGCACATGTGGAAATTTCAAAAGAACACACTCTTTAATAACAATTATCTCACCCATCTATCATGTGTTGTGTACGATCTCTTATCGTATGTGATTTATTCTAAATTAGATTTGGAGTAACTAAGATGGTGCTATGGAATGCATAAATGATATAAAATTCAATGTTTTTTTTTTCTGATTTCAATGATTTCATGTAATGAATTTCGGAATATGTTACAAAGACTCATAGATGTTGAAATTAAAGATGTATAGAGACATGTTTCTATATACATACATATAAAAAAATATTACTTTTTAACATTCTTATTTTTCTTATGAAAGAAATTCATTTTCATTATGTTAATCCCTTAAACAAATATAGTATAACTTTCCATCATTATACACCTTCTAGTAGATGTTTTTGTGGAACTTACCCAAAAAAATGTCTTACTTGGCCTTTTATATCGAAAGAGGGAAATAGGAGGTTTTAATGGATATTTTTCCGGTGCTCCTAGGTTGTACATACACACTAGTGTGTTCCCACATTTGATGTAACAATGTGTCAAAAAATAACATGCAATGAATGTTGTTATACCCAATCCAAGAGAGGGGAGGATTTTCCCTAGTTCTTGATCTCCCATCTCATGTTTTGAGAGAGGATCAGATCACATACATTTAAATATATGTCAATGAGGACATCACTGGACTTGGTCACTTCCAAGTTATTGGTGGTAAGTTGTTCTTAGGTGCATTCAATATAGAGGAGGTGAGTCTCCTCTCGCTTATGGTCATGAAAGTGGCACACTACACCTATGATAGGAAACCCATTAGTTTCCCTCTATTGTGTTCTTTAGATTATTCGTTTCAAAGGCCCAAATTTATTAGGTAGTATGCCATTTTTTTATGAAATTTTTGTTTTGTTATGGATTTTTGTTGTCATGTGTTTAATGGGAGAATGGGTTTCCCAATTAAATAAAAGTTATTTTGTTCATTTTTTGATATGAATCCAGCCACTCGAGTGACATTCAACTAGTTCCCTCCTAGGTCGATGACTAATGTGCATGTGCACATGTGGGGTAGATCTTTTCCAATAGGGTCTACTTGAAGTTATCATGTAGCATTGGTAGAAAGGTATTGTAGATTCTAGTTAGTGAGGATGATGAGACATTGGATCTTGTGTAGTACCTATGCAGGGTTGGACTAGTGAGGATGTGTGAAAATATTATTTATATAGGATGAGAGACCAGGTGATATAGGTAATATTATCACTATGATTTGATTAATCTAGTTGAATTTCTTTGTCTTATTCAATGCACATGCAATTTTTTGTGTTCATTTTCTTTAAATTGTTTAATTATTGTTGTCTATTAATTTTTACATATTGCAACATATGTTGGAGAGGATCCTCCCCAATCGCATGAGGAGATGGTCGAGGTTGATGTTCCACCTTAGATATAGATACGTTGTCTTCAATGTAGGCTAGATCATATATTCCATTAGGAGTGGGAAGATTAGTTATGTGTAGTGATGGCTCACCATAGAGTGGTCCTTGTACAAGCTAGCATGATCATATGAGACCTTGAGATTGTATTGATATGGGTGACCCTTCGATGTGATATGTATTTACTGATGATTTATTGTTTCATTGAGTCAATCTAATCGATAAGTTGATGGATCACTACCATCCACCTCCTCTTCCTCCTCCACCTCCACCATACCCTCCTCCACGAGCCGATCGACCATTGTCTCCTCCTCCACTCACCAATCAAACATTGTCTCCTCCTCCACAAACTGAACAACCTCCATATCCTCCTCCATGAGTCGAATGACCACCATCTTCTCATCCATGAGACAATAAACCATTGTCTCATCCTCTCATAGTTGATTGAGTAGTTCCAACACTTTTTCCACTCACCAATTCTATAGATGATATGATCACATCAGCTGATATATATTTTGATCGAAAGATATACCAAGTATTACATTGTACATTTTTATATGGAAAAGGTATTGATTCCTATGGATCTAAGGGCAGGGTATGATGCCTCTAGCTTTGAGGGAGAACATAGCTTATAGAAATTATTGATCACATGTATATATTTGAATATTGAGCGATGTATATTTTACATTTATATTTGGAATATACATTTATTTTGATATTATCATTCACGTATATTATTTCGTTTTCATAATGTGTTGATGTTGATGTTGTTTTATTTATAAAATATATTATATCTATCTAAATTATTTATACCATTAATGATTTATCTATTTTTAAATCACATTTGTGTTGTATCCCTTATTCAAATTTGAGATTCCATATTTAACAGATTTGAAATGTATATCTAAAATATTTATTTATTTTGATAATGACGTTTCATGTATATTATAAAGTTTAATATCATGTTGATGTTGATTTATTTATTTTTATTTATAAAATGTATTCTATATGTTAATGATTAATGTCATTAAGGTTTCTTCTATTTTTAAATTAAAATTAAGATGTATTAGTCATTTAAATTAAAGATTCCATATAATGTTTAATTCTAGTTAAAATTAGTTAATCTCATTATATAATATTTAACCATTTTTCAATGTGAATTCTTTGTTGTATATTAAAATATAATATATTTATAAGATTTTTTACCAACTTTATTAAGTAACTTAAATGATGATTTCGCAATTTCATTAATATTTTAAATTATTAGTTTTAATTAAATTATATATATATATAAGATTTTTTACCAATGTGTTATCCAACCGCTACCCCTATAACCTCCAGGTGTGCCCACGATGCAATTTCATTAATATTTTAAATTATTAGTTTTAATTAAATTATATATATATATAAGATTTTTTACCAATGTGTTATCCAACCGCTACCCCTATAACCTCCAGGTGTGCCCACGATGCCCCTTACGCGGCATAGAAGGTAAGTCGGGGGGAATTGAACTCGAAACCTCATGGAACTTCATTTTCACGGCACTTGCCAATTGAGCTGCCCCCCGGGGGTGATTTTTTACCAATTTTATTAAATAACTCAAATGATGATTTCGCAATTTCATTAATATTTTAAATTATTAGTTTTAATTAAATTATATATATATATATATATATATTACTAAAGTTTTCATTAATTTTCATTAATTTTGATAAATTAAAAACATTATAGTTGAATCTAATAAAATATTTATTCCTCCAATTTTATATAGTAATAACATCATTCATATTAAATAAATAGTAACAATTATAAATAAGATGTGATTAAGTTTTTACATATTTTATTAAATGATGTAAATAATTCAATATTTCTTAAAAATAATTTTTCAAAACAACATCTTGCATATTTTTTTAGATCACTAAAACAATTGTATTTTTACATTTTGGTAATTTTAGAACTCAATTTGTTTCATTAAATCTTCTATTAATTCACTCCTTCTAAGCAGTTTAAACATGTGTGTTGTCTAGTAATTTTTTTCTATCATGATTTACTTATTTTTTCAATTCTTATATATTTATCAAATTTAGGTAGTTATAAATATTAACATTAAATTAAATTAATATTTTTAGTAAGTAATAAATTCATTTATATAATTATTTACAATATTATTTAAAAGAAAAAAAACTTTGGAAAAGGGATTACACTATGAATTACAAAAACCCCATTCCTAAAATGTACCATTACATCCATATCATAAGGTTATTAAAATGAAAGGATGGTTTTCGTTATTTCTATTTTAAAATTAGGATCTTATTTCTATTTTAAAATTAGGATCTTATAAAACAATTTGAACTATTTTCAATTTTATGGTTTTAATGGATGTTAACTTTTTATATCCAACATCATAAAATGAATTAAAAAACATAAGTTTTCAATTATACATAATCATAATAAAATGACACATCCACAATATAACAGTTGAAATAAAACATGTACATATCATTCTTAATTGCCATCATGTTGATTATCTTCCTTCCTTAGCATTTTAACATCGTTATTCTCAAAAATATCTTTTGATATTGGATCATGTCTTAGTATGAACCACCAATCGATTGCCGGCACATTCAATTAAAATAAAATTGTTTAGAGTTCCTTAGCTTCATTTCACATCCTTCTATAGTTGATACCTATTATCCCAATATCATGATCTTCCTTTACATTAGTCTAATCAAAAGTATTCCACCACTTCCACCTAAAAATAATATGTTGAACATATGATAAGTCCACTTATATGATCTCTTGTATCTTTCCAACATAACCTAACTTCCCCTTTATTGTGTTTCGATCAAGGTGGCTAGAATGACTAGATTATTCAAACTCAACTTCTAATCCACTGACTAGTGTCACATGTACATCATAGACATATTCAATGTGCAAATGGTGTTCATATTCCCACATATATGTGAATAAATGAACTTGTAAAAATGTGAAGAAATGATAGTGTCATATGTCGAATAACCCAAGCATTAAAAAAAACATATAAATGTTACATTTTAAACTTGAATTATAATTTTAACAAGACACAGAAAAATCAATAAGAGTTGATGCACATGATCCCTATGTTTAGTGCATCCTCTTCACCACATTGGTAATGACTACATCCACCATGTTCCTCTTTGATTTCTTTAGCCACCCCACTATTGGGAAAAATCATTGGCATATTTTCTTTTGAATTATCATGATAAGGTATGTTTCTACCATTCAATTGTCTAAATTCTTTCCTATAATACTTCCATTTCCATCTCTTCTCTTCATACAATGCAACTAGTCATTGCATTTCCTCCATGTTGTCAATAATTTTTTTATTGATGGCATGATTTTAAAATTTCATTGATGTATTCATGAAATAAAAATGAATAGTGCGAGATCAATATATATTGTGAAATTCAATGTAAATAGTTACTCTGTATAAATTTGACAAAATATAAGGGAATTTTTATCATGAACTCTTTTTCATTCATTTGAAGTATCTCCCATTCTCATCTATTGTCATCTTGTTGTTCATCTGATATGCCCAAGAAGGTGATCTACAGCAGAAGGTGACCATGCAAGCCATAGCTCGACTTCTCACCAAAAACTCTCCTCATGGGTGCAAATATGAACAAGGGCGCACCATTAGTTTGGTTGACCAAGCAAATGGGGATCCAGACTAGGGTGACCCAAGAGTGGCCAAGATGTTTTGGAAATCTCAGAGTGACCTTCAAGGATTAGTGGGAAAATCCCAGTGCAGCCATGGAAGAGGGCACACTCACTTCATTCCCACAAAGAAGAAACCAGGAAGGGTGCAAACCCTAGTTGGTGCGCCCTCCCTTCTGCCTCAGAAAACTCGAAGGAAATGATTTTCTCCCTGAGAGAGTGGCTAGATAATGATATAAGGTTGCTCTCAGAGGTGGAAGCATGGAAAACAGAGTCACCAGGAGGAAGCCATGAATGAAGGCATAATGGTTATTCTTCAGAAAACCCTAAAAATGAAATTGTCGTGAATGTAAAATGCAAACTTAGAAAATAAAACAGCCAAGACACATAACTTCAAAAGAAAAGGTAAGAATGATTTATTTTAGTCCCAGTTCACCTTATATACCAAGGGAACCATTTATTTTACATATATTTAATTCATCATCAAAAGGTGAAGAAGTGGTGTGCCTAGGTGATTGACTAGTGCGCCCTAGGTAGGTGTTCCCCTAGGTGGCCTCCTTGGCCCAATTCCTCCCTGTTTAGATCTGGAAGTGTCTCGGATTCCATGAGAAGATGCAAAAACTTGTTGTGCAGTACATCAGTTGTGATCCACTTTTCCTGAGCTGGAGTTTGGCCTTAGCGGGCTACCAGATATGAAGTGTAAGTTTGGTGTCTTGTAGAGCAACTTCGAGTGTCCAGTATAGTGTCTTTGGCCAATGGGAGTTGGAAATTGGGAATGTTGTCCACTGGATGAGTGATGGTGACTCATTCATATAAGAGGGAAGGTTCAAACAACATTAAGTGATTTACATTGAGGACATTGTGGATTCCCAGTTGTGGTGGCAGAGCTAACCTATATGCATTTTCTCTAATCTTGTCGAGTATTGTATACAGACCATATCTGATTGGCAGAAGATTGTGATGGTGGCCTTTGAAGCACTTCTTATCCAAGTGTAACCAGACTTGATCCCCTGGTTGAATTGCCATGAAGGTTCTTTGTTTTTCATGGCGCTGCTTGGCATGATCTTGGGCTTCTTTTGGTGTCGATGTGACTGCACTGTGGCATTGTGCAATTTGTTGGAGAAATCATTGACCTAACAATTGTTCCTATTGTTGATGGAAGGTACCTTGAGGAGCCCAAGTGAGTGGGATCTCGGTTGGAGATGATGGTTGGAAGCCCAAGCAGACTTCAAAAGGTGAAAAGCCTGTACAAAAATGTGTTTCTTTGTTGTAGCTATGCTGGAGAATGTGTAAGTAATTGTCCCATTGTGTGTTGTGCCCAAAGTGAGTTCAGAGAGAATGCACCAAGACTCTGTTGACAACCTCTATTTGGCCATCTGTTTGAGGATGGAGTGCAGTAGAAAACTTGAGGTGGCACCCCAATAGCGCCCAAATGGTATTCCAAAATGTACTAAGGAAGCAAGAATCTTTTTCTGAGATGATATTGCTTGGGAGCCCAAAATGGGGCCATACATGGCGGAAATAGAGTTCCGTTGTTTGTGTTGTTGTAGTAGTCTTTGTGCATGGGATAAAAAGTGCCATTTTGCTGAAGTGACATACCATTACCCAGATTGAATCATGTTTATTTTGGGTTGTTGGGAGTCCACTTAGGAAGTCCATTGAGATTGACTCCTAAGGCTGAGAAGGAAGTGGCAGTGGTTGATACAACCCATGCTTCTGGTTGGATGGCTTGGATTGTGAGCATAAGGCATAAGCTCTGATAAATTTTTCAACTTGAGGCTGGATGGAAGGCCAATGAAAATGGTGTTGCAGATGTTGGGTGGTCTTTGTGGTCCCTAAGTGGCCCCCATAGGCTGAAGCATGCACTTCCCTGATGAGAAAAAGGCGGTCTTCTAAGTCTGGAACGCATAACAAATTCAACTTATATAGCCACCCATACCGAATAGTGTAGTCTAGGAAGGGGGTCTGATTGATCACTCTGGGGCTTTGCAAAGCTTCCCAAATCTCTCGAAATTCAGTGTTAGTAGCATATTGATATTTCCATGTGTCATAAGTAGCACAACGTACTCAAGAATGGAAATAATTGGAGTGGGAGTTCAACTTGGCAAATCAACCATTTTATTAGAAGTGCCTTTATTGTATCTGATGACTAAGTGAAATTGTTGAATGTAGGAGGCCCATTTAAGGTGCCTTTGTTCCTTAATATTCGATTGAGAGTTGATGAAAATAAAAGGGTGGTGGTTGGTATGCAAAATGGTTTCTTTACCCAACAAATAATGCCTCCATTATTTGAGTGCTTGCACCAGACTATAAAATTCCTTGTCATAGGTACTATAATTTTTCTTTTCCTTAGACAGGGTTTTAGAGTGGTAAGCAATGGGGTGTCCTCCCTATTTAAGTACAACACCAATAGCATATTGTGAGGCATCATATTCAATCTCAAAGGGTTGGGAGAGGTCTGGCAGATGTAAAAAAGGGGATGAGAAGAGGGCGTCTTTGAGCTAATAAAAGTGAGTAGTTTTTTCTTTGGTCCAGATGAATGTAGAAGAAGTATTTGAGAGTTGATGCAAAGGTTGAGCAAGATTTGAAAAAGAGGGAATGAACTTATGATAGAATTTGATGCCACCCAAAAATATTTTCAACTCCTTAGTTGAAGAAGGTAGGGGCCATTGTTTCAATGCTTGGATGCGGGCTAGATCTGGTTGAATACCCTCTGGGATGACCACAAAGCTGATATAGGGGACTGAAGTCTGAGCAAAATATGATTTCTTCTCTTTGACTTGCAACTTGTGTTCTTGGAGAATTTGGAGAACTTGTCGGACATGTTGCATGTGAGTGTCCCATGTCCGACTGAAGATGAGAATGTCATCTATGTAGATGACCACAAATCAGCCCAAATGTGCTTTGAAGATGTCATTAATGAGCCTCATGAAAGTGGTTGGTGCGTTGGTGAGACCAAAAGGCAAGAATTTCCACTCAAAAGGACCAAATTTGGTCTTGAGCACTATTTTCCAAACATCATTTGGGTTCATTCGAACTTGATGGTATTCGACTGTCAAATCCAATTTAGTAAACCACTTATCTCCTTGGAGGGTGTCGAGTAGTTCCTCAATTTGCGGAAGGGGGTAACGGTTTTTTATTATGGGTCTGTTCAGGGCTTGGTAATCAGTGACAAGGTGCATTTATGAGGTTTCTCATTTAGGGATGACAAAGATGGAAAAATCATAGGTAGAAGATGAAGGTTGGATGTGGCAAGAGTTGATGAGGTCGGTCAGTTGTCTTTCCATTTCCTATGTTTATGTTGGGATCAACTGGTAAGTAGGGGCGTTAGGTAAGGAAGATTCGGGGATGAGATGAATGGAATGGTCAATGTGGTGGGAGGGGTGAAGTCCTTCTAGAGGTTGAAATACCTCTGGGAACTCGTGGAGGAGGGGATTCATAGTTTCAGGAACAGTGTGTGTTGTATTTTTTGGTGTTATTGGGTGCACCAAACAAAGAGAGACACATTGGTTTAAGTGTACATGTGGGATTTTTTCTTTGGTAGAAGGGGGTTTGGGTTTTGCTGCAGTTAAGATATAAGTGTGGCCTTCTTTGGTAATTTTATACTGGCGAGATTTGGCTAGATAGATAGCATTTAATTGGGTTTGGTATGGGATACCGAGCAGCAAATCCGCACAATCCAATGGGGAGACATCACAGAGGACAATATCTTTTAATTGGCATATCGCAAAAGTGATCAGACAACGCTTGGAAACTAGGAGGCGAGGGCCATCCTTTTGGACCCATCTGAGTTGATAGGGTTACAGATGTGGAGTGGTGACAAGATTAAGGCAGTTGACAAGGGATTGAGACACCAAATTTTTTTGGCTTCCATTGTCCATAATCAGTAAAGCCAAGGCGTTTTTGATTTGGAAGTTATGGGTGAAGAGGGGTTGGGTGGATGCGTTAGAATATTCCTGGGTCATTAGAATCAATGAGGGATATAATTTTGAGGGATTTTCTAAAGGAACTTCTTCGATATCTTATACTTGGGAAGGTACAATGAGCTCAGTGAGTAGAGTTTTGTTGGTTTTTAGATTTTGGAGGATTCGACAATATGATGAATTGTGTGAAGTATTTTTGTGGAATGAGCACCAGGATGTCCTTGTAGTTGTATTAGGTGTGGGGTTTTGAGTCTAAGGAGGTGGAAAGTGGGCTGAGGGATGGGATCTGGATTGTTGAGAGGCGGAGGGGTTTTTGTAAGGGAGGGACTCAGGAATACGACCTCTAGGAGCGACTTTTCTTTCTATAGCCAAAGATATAGGAAACGTTTTATCTAAAGTTGGATTTTCAAACAGCTCTACTTCTCGATGGAATTGAATTAATAAACCGGCCACAAATTTTAAAATGAGTACCTCTTCCAGATATGGAACAGGAAGTAAGAGGCACATCTTACAAAATAAGTCTATGTAGCCTTGCACTCCTTGTGAAGGGAGTTGTCAAAGTTGGTGCCATTTGATCCATAAGGATTGCACATACCTAGGTGGGTAGAAGCGATTTCTCAAAGCTTCGGAAAGTCGAGCCCAAGTTTTGATGGGTTGCGAAGTAGAGGATTCTGGAGCATGCCTAATCTCTATCACAAATGTGGTCTTCTCTTGCTCTGTATCCCACCAAGTTTGTGTCAGTCCTTCTAATTGCAAAGAAAAAATATGGAGTTTTCTTTCCTCGGTAAGGCCTGGACATGTATTGAAATAGGTGGATAGGCTACGGATCCAAGAATCCACCATTTCACCATTTGTTTTCCCATCAAACTTGGGTAGTTGGATTTGAGTTTCCAACTGGAATGGATCTGGATTGTTTTGTTGTTGCATTCTGAGCAGGTCATTGAGGACGAAGGCAAGATATTAGACAAGATTTGATGTATTGGAAGCTGAGTTGACTGCCAAAGGATCTTTACGTGGAGGCATTGTGAGGCCATCTAAAGAGAAAAGTCACCCCTAGGTTGCAATGCTAAACAGAGGAATCAAAACCCTAAGGCAACAGAGCTTGAACTGGTCTAGAGGGAGTGATATTTATTATTTTAGATCCATGGAGCTCCTCTCTGTGGAAATGGAGATGTGGGCGCCCTTGCAGCTTATGATATCTATGGATCTTCTTGCATAAAATGGAAACCTTGGAATGGGAAAAATCTGGATTATTTCATGAAAACACCCCAAAACATTTTGGCTCAATCTTCAAGATCGAAATATTTTCCATGGATATTGAGGCTCTGATACCAATTGATCTACCCAAGAAGGCAATCTACAGGAGAAGGTGACCATGCAATCCATAGCTCGACTTCTGACCAAAAACTCTCCTCAGGGGTGCAAATCTGAACAAGGTCACACCATTAGTTTGGGTGACCAAGCAAATGGGGATCTAGACCAGGGTGACCAGAGAGTGGCCAAGAGGTTTTGGCAATCTCAGAGTGACCTCCGGGGATTAGTGGGAGAATCCCAGTGAAACCATGGAAGAGGGCGTACTCACTTCATTCCGACAAAGAAGAAACCAGAAAGGGCACAAACCCCAGTTGGTGCGCCCTCCCTTCTGCCTCAGAAAACTCGAAGGAAATGATTTTCTCCCTAAGAGAGTGGTAGCTAATGAGATAGTCTTGCTCTCAGAGGTGAAATCATGGAAAACAGAGTCACCAGGAGGCAACCATGAATGAAGGCGCACTGGTTATTCTTCAGAAAACCCTAAAAACGAAATTGTCATGAATGTAAAATGAAAAATCAGAAAAGAAAACAACCAAGACACATAGCTTCAGAAGAAAAGGTAATAATGATTTATTTTAGTCCTGGTTAACCTTATATACCAAGGGAACCATTTATTTTACATATATTTAATTCATCATCAGAAGGTGAAGAACAATTGTGCCTAGGTGATTGACTTGTGCGCCCTAGGTGAGCGTTCCCCTAGGTGGCCTCCTTGGCCCATCATCCGAAGCCATTGTTCCTAGTGATTCATTAATTTGATTGATGTAAGTTGTAATGGATAGTCGACTTTGTCAACTAGACCCGACAATAAACTAAGAAATAGTCGGTTGAATGTCGAAGTCGAAAGTATAAGTTAGTTGAAGTCCTAACTAATCGACTAACCCATGTAGTTAAGTAGTTACGAATGTTTGGTAACTGAATATGTAAGTAAAAATAGACAATCATGTATCAGATAAAGTGTTTATGTTGTGTTGTATTGACACATCTATATATAATAAAGTGTTGTTCTTTGGGCTTCCACTACTTTGTGTATGTCTTTGTCTATATTTACGAGTATGTGATTCTATGCTTGCTTATGTAATGAACTACCAATAACAATCCCTTACTTTTACCTAAATTACAACAATGCATTTACTAGAATAATAGAATGACTCACATATCATGTACACCATAGACCCCTCAATATTTTCACTTTGTCAAACAAACCCCTTGAACTTTTTCATGTACCTATCTAATAATAACATTCAATAGTGTGAGATTGCTCGGATTAATCCAACCTCATGAGCTAGGTGAATGAGAAGATGGAATTTCAATTCCATGAAACTCATTGATAGTTGCTTCTCATGCATACAAATATTCTCATCTATCTTTTGATACCACCATGAAATTCTAGCCATATGAATCTCCTTGAATGTAATCAGACACACAAATAAAAATACTTTAGATATGGTGTGTCACAAGTCCTTATGGAATTCATCATTCACACAACCATGTATGAGGATAGGATAATGGTGCTACAAAATAGAGACATACAAAATTAATTTCCATAAAATTATGAGTCCATAGCATATTATATTATACACTGCAAAAAAAAATAAAAACCAGGTAATCGACATACATACCCTTACAAGGTTTATTTATTCATGTGATTTCAACCTCAATAAATGTTCATATACAATGAATTAGCATTATAGAGTTGATTTCTATAAAGAAGGAACCTTCATACCCAATATAGCATCCTTCACCATAAAAATATAATGTTTTTTTCAAAATCTCTTGGACATCACCTTTAATGAAAGAGAAAGAGGGACCAACCTCTCCACTAATTTTTTTTCTTCGTCAATATTCATTTTTACTATTTGAAAAAATAATATCCCTCTTAACACCCAATGTGTCACTTTTTTTTGATGATATGTTCCTCCAGAAAGAAGATGAAACATTTTTTAATATGTGCATAGGACCTAGTGAGTGGGAAATTTTAAGATTATCCTAATATGGAAGCTCATAAAATGAAAATTTCATTTTCATTCCAATGGGAATTTTCTTGACATAGGTTTAAAAAAATTAAGGATCATTCAATATAGGTCCTCCATTTCAATAAAAAAATTTAGTATCCTCCACTATGCTGTGTATTCCCCAACAAACTTTGTCAATGACAATATATCAAGTCTCTATGTTTCCTCTAGTTAACCATTGAAATTAGATTCTACTCTTCCATAAGAGTTTTCTTCTAGAAGGAATAACCTTGAAAAATAATACACCAAATTTGGTACGTAGTTGGACTACCTAGATTTTATGAAAGGTACAAAACATTTAAATCCATGATATCCTTTTGTTACAAGAACTACAATGTTATTGTTTATGAAACACATTATCATCAAAGAAGACAATTGTATCAAATTAAATGTGTGAAATAAAGTTATAGATATAAACAAATTAATCAACATTCTTACTAGAACAAACTCCTAGTCCTACATAGTAGTGCATGTTGTAGGTACATATATTATACAAGGTAGACAACCTATCTTCTTGGATGGGTATTGATACATTGTATACATATATCCTTTCCATAATTTCTTCAATTCATCAACCAATGGTTGGAGGTGTAAATCCATTATTTTCACTTGTCTTCTTGCAAGGACTATGGATTCAACATAATATATTTCATTCTTCATGAACAACCATGGGGATATTTTTTATTGATCACTATCAGCATTTCAAATGGAATGTGGTGTTTTGGAGGGTATCAGGGTTAACTGCATCATCATTATTCTTAATGCAAGGATTCATAAGCAATCCTTGAATTTATGAGGTCATATACCCTCTATATGCTTCATGGATATAAATCTGGGATCCACACAAAATCCTGCTCATCTTTTTGCAAGGCATGATACACCTACAATGGCTAATTGTTTGCAATGAAAGAGTCTTTGACTCCTTGTAATTATATGCATTTTTCTCAATAATTTATGAGAAATACCATGTACCTTACCCTTGTTATTTTATTTATGATACCCATCATGCCCACATTCTAAACATATCTATTTTTCCTCACATTTGAATCTATATACAATGCAAATATTTTATGAATCATTATGTGACATGTAATTAACACACAAGTATTTAAACAATTGGTTTTCATCTTCCTAGTTGTAAGGGAGGATGTTATCACTTGGAAGTACCTTAAATTTGAGTAACCTACAATTAGTGGACAATATAAATGTACATTGCCAATAAGAATGCATGGACCCACTTTTCATTGTTGATTGTGTAATAGGATTTGTTAAAATACAGGGGACTTAATCATCAGTTACCTCTATAGTGTTAGGACACACATGTTTGACATATCATAAGTTGGTTTCAATTTGTACATCAACAATGTTGTCCCTATTTGGGTACACCTTCACCCATTTCGAAAGAGACGAGTGGTGTAAGTAGAATTTAGGCTTCCAAATAAGGTATTAGTGATATGATGATCATCCCTCAACTACTCTTGTTGGATTTAACACCTCGATTTTAACCCTATGAACTAGAATGTATTATGTAAATGCGACATTATACTCTGAGTTGTAAATTTGAAAGGTTAGAGTTCCTATAAATGTAATACATCTATATATATTAATAAAATACATCATTGTCTACAAGACATACAAGTACAAGAGTTACAGGGTGTTATGATTATGTAATAGAGGGGGGTTGAGGGGCTAAGTATTTTTATTATATTTTATTTTCCCATTTGGTGTTAATTTAGAAACATGGTTTATACAAGATTCTTAGGGTATGTGGTTCTTGATTTCCAAGTGACTATATAAACCCCTCTTTGCAGGTATTTGAAGAGTTCACTCATTCCTTTCTATCTTTCATTGGGTCTCTTGTTCATCCACTCTTGTTCATTTGTATGCTCTTGGTTTGGGCATGGAAACAAATGGATTGAGGTAGACAACCATTGCTAAATGGTTGTGAGAAATTTCTGATCATTTGAGGAGGGAATGGATTCAGGTGTGCATGTGATTGATGGTAGTTCTGAGAGAACTTTCTACAACTGAGAATACTTGGAGTTTTTGGCATGGATATTTCTTGACTAGTATCACTGGAGCCCTAGAGATAAATGGAAAATCTGAGGTGCATGGTAGAGAAGAGTTTTATTTATTTGGGTTATCTTGGGATGAAGGAGAGATGGAAATTATGATTTTTTAATGCGGTTAGAACATGAGATATTTTTAGCTAATTGGTGTGTTTTTAGATTGGCCTAGGACCCATCCTCATGGATTCACAATATCCATAATTCGAGGGTATTTGTTGTTGATATTTATTAACAATAATGTTCGATTGGGAGGAACAATCCTTGGTCTACATCAGGTTAATTGGTTGACTCAATAAATTATGCTCTATGTGTTCTGTATATTATTTGTCAATATTTATTATTATCTATGAGATATGTGTTTGTTTTATTCTTGTTGTTGATAATGTTGTACATGGAATGATTAAGTATATTTTAATGTTGTAGCATCAATGTTGATTATTTCATGTGAGTCTTTTATGATTCTTTATTTATTAAATGTTACATCAAAATTTCAAAATGGAGTTCAAAAGAAATTGGAAGGTTTTAGAAGTAGCTTGATCTTTGGGTGAAGTTAAGATTACGTTACAATGGAATGCAATGTAACAACATTCTCTCATGTATCATGGGTATCCTTTAATAATTCATACATACCCAACTTTATGTTATTATCTTCATCCCTAACATATGAAGAAACAATGTTACTCTAGATATTTTGAATTGGTGACTCCAGTACATAGTGGGAATTGAATAAGTGGTTGATTCAATTACTTCTTGGTATCCTTCCTCTCCAAGTTGTGGTCATTTAACAAATTTCTCTCAATTTGACATCATAGTGAGGTGAAGACGTAGATGGTATATTGGTCACTTATCATTAGAATCTTGATTGCAAAAATATCGAGTTTTATATCAATGATGTTAGTAAACACAATGCATTTAGTATGTTCAAACATTAGGCCAAATAATTGTTAGAAGCATGGATTTTTTCCCCAATAGCACACATGCAACCAATCACTTCATAAAATAATAGTTGAATTAAGGAATGCATTTACAATAATTACATTGAAAATACAAAATAGAATTACTCAATGATCTTTTTCTTACACCTCATGGGCACATCTAAAGGTAGTCTCAATGAAATCCACCTATAAAGAGTAGTTTGTAGTATTTGAAAGTTATATTTTATTAACAACTCATTAGAAAGATGCGACTATAGCATTCATGAAAAAAAAAACAATTGACGAATTGACACCTATATCTATTTATGAACCCTACAATGTCCCCATGCATGCATAAATGACCATCAATATATAATAAATTATTCCTATTAATGTTTCTAGAAGAATAATTGTTCATGCAAATAATATACATCGAAATGATATATTTTATTTAACAATAATTAAAAGTAATGGAACTAAGTATAAAGAGAACCACAAAATGACATAGAATTGCTTTCTTACGACTGTTGGGAGGAATGAATAAAAATGACATAAGTGCTACTGACTATTTGGGAGGAATGAATACATGTGAAAGGATAAACAACCAAATATTTTTAGCATTTATTTTAGACCTAGTAATCATGCAATTATTACGACAAAAGAATAATTTTGTCCCAACATTAGGCATAGGAAGGGAATATGGAAAATCACTATAGAAAGTGCGGCTATAACAATTTTGGTATTTACATCGCAGATGGACAAGAATATAGAAGTCATCAGTACCCTCTAATAATTTAATCAACCTTGGTGTGTACTTGGATATTTTTTATCTCAAATTATACATTGTTTTGGATCTCTTAGTAGACATGTTTTGGGTAGTATTGATATCATTATTTGGTTCACTATTACTCTCAATTGAATCAATAGAATAAAATAGGTTGGTCAATTTAGGATGAAACATGGGTTATTTGGCATCCAAAGTTTCCAAAAAATAGAATATGGAAGTTTTCCTAGGTAAATTTTCTATATCACCTATTGTATCCTTGACCATAGAGGGAGGAATGCACATACTATACATGGAAATGATATGTTTGTATTAAAAAATGTTCAAGTAACCAGAATAAGAAAAAAGAGAACCACAAAATGACATAAGTGCCACTGAATATTTGGGAGGATTGAATACATGTGAAAGGATGAACAATGCAAGACTTTTAACATTTATGTTAGGCTTAGTAATCATGTAATTATTACCACAAAAGAAGAATTTTGTCCTAGCATAAGGAATAGGAAGGGAAGATGGAAACGTACTATATAAATTGTGGTGATAACAATTTTGGTATTTACATCATAGATGGACAAGAAGATAGAATTCATCACTGCCCTCGAATAATTTGATCGACCTTGGTCTTTACTTGGATATTTTTTCTCTCAAGTTGTACATTGTTTTGGATCTCTTAGTAGAGATGTTTTAGGTAGCGTTGATATCATTCTTTGGTTCAACATAACTCTCAACTGACTCAATATAAGGAAAGGTTGGAAAATTTTGGATTAAAAATGGTTGGTTTGTCATCCAAAGTTTCCAAAAAAGAGCATATAGAAGTTTTCCTCGGTGTCTTGTCTATACTACCTATTGGATCCTTGACCATAGTGGGAGTTATTAGATAGTAAATTTTGTGTAGGAAATTATTAATATAATGTGATAATGTGATGGGCTAAGGGTTCACCGTCAATCCTTTACGTTTTGAGCAACCACATACTACAAGGGTGTCATAAAAGAGATCCATATCATGATGAAGTACAACTATTCCAGGATGGTTTCTTGCAATTGGTGGGGTAAAGTTTCTCCCCATTTTTGTCTACCACTTGTCTATGGTATCTTTCTCCTAATAAGAGCTTGCAATATTTTTGGATTGGTGTAATATCCTGCCCACCCAAACTTTAACTTGAATCAATATCCTACAAAATTCAATACATAATTATTCAAATGCACATGCAAAGGAATGATAAATTCAATGAGGTAATCAAAATATAAATAGAATATGTACTTACTCCAAATTGAAAAGGAGAAATTGATGAACTTGGAATGGTATGGAATGACATGGAATTGGAATATTTATTCATTTGATATTATCACCAAAAAATTTCCTATATTTGACAGAAAACCATAATCAATGTGCGTTTACATTGTTAATGTTGATTAAGGTTGGTTGTCATTAATGTCAATCCTTGAAGAAAGTCTTGTAGCACAAAGGTTTGGGTAATGGACCCAAGTTTGTTTGATGTAAAGATGACTCATTATTGTCTTGTCATGGTTTATAAGAATTACAAATGGATGAACTCCAAAGTGGTCCCCTTATGGTGAAATCCCTCATGGGAAGACACTTTGTGGATTGAATTATCCTAGAAGTATGGTTAGAGAACCCATTATTAATTGTGGAATAATAAGATGAAGGTCAGGGAATTTGTCAGTGAAACTATCCTAGTTGGATAGTGTTTTTAATGTCGTTTCCGGTGGTATGTGGAATGTCACATAACTCCTCACGGTTAGAGAGTTATGGCCATGAGAAGTTGGAGGACCCTCATGAGTCATCTAGAAGCCCCAAAAATTCAAAGTGTTTGCAAAAGAAATTATTTAAATAATAAATTTAATGGAGAACTCCCTAAAATAAGGAAAGTGAGATGTTACATGAAAGTATAAATAAGAGGCAAGGCTCTCTCATTTAATCACACTTGAACACATTGAATATATTTTGTTGGCTAAAACTTATTGCAAGTACTCATTGATACATATGAAGTTGCGAAAGTCTGAGGTAGTACAAAGGGTTGTTGGTGAAATTCTCAGAATTACAGTGAATACTAAAAACCCTATTTGTTGAGGCGTACGTGGGTTGACAGTGTATTAGGGTGCGTACGCATGTGGGATGGCAGTGTATTAGGGTGCGTACATGTTGGTAAAGCCATATAAACTTGATAATATGAAGATGCAAAGGTTCTATATTCTAAGATCAAGCTCCCAGGAAGGTCTATAATGCTCAGATACATCAGATCTATCCATTGGTTCAAAAGGTATGTCTTATTTCTATGAATAGTTGGATTTTGATGTATGCATGAGAAATGTTTATGGAGATTTGAGAATTATCCCTAGAGAGACTAGTGGCTGCATGGGATACTTTGTATAATTCAGATCTATAGAAATACAGTGCTGGTATATCTATCATTGATACTTCTTGTTAGAATTGAGGCACATCTTGTATTTCTTTGCACATGGCTAAGGGTTTGTGGTACATGGTTGAGATCTTGTATTTGTGAAGTGATTGATGTATTGAGAGGATGAATATAAAAAAGGGTTGATGACTAGAACATGTGAGTATTCTTATACTTATTTATGATTACACACACCTATATGACACATGACTAGAGAGAGATATATATGCCTTGGGTAAAGGTTATGTATGAGGATGCATGCACATGGTACAATTACAGTCTGGATATAGTAAGAGGTTGCAGATCTATGTGAAAGAATTTGCAGAGGGTTTGAAGTTTTCAGAAGAAGGAGAAGCCTATTTTTTAGAAGGCATACACAGGTTGTATAACAGTTTGGTCACGTACATATGCAGGCTACATAACAGATAGGGTGTGTACATACACGTGCTTCAACACTACAAGTTGCATACCTATTGTATTTTTGTTGATACATGTTCAGTTCAGGTACAAATTGATTACAGGGAAGTTGTACAGGTTGGATGCAGGTCAATGGTATAGGTTGATACAGTTGTATAGTCGTATGTCTCACAGTGATAGTGTGACAATGGTTTCAATATTTTAATTCTACGTCAGGGAAGTTGGACGGGGCAAGGATGGGTGGTTGTAGCCACCTTCCAGTTGTAGCCAAAAAACATAAGAGGTTGTAGCCTCCTTCTGGTTGTAGCCAGAGAATTGGGGAGTTGGAGCTTGCCTCAAGTTGTATCCTAACAAACTAGGGGGTTGGAGCCTCCTTCCAGTTGCAGCTGGAAAACAAAGTAATTTGGTTCTTCCTATGAATGTAATTCTTCAAGATATATAAGAAAAATCATTATGTGGTTTTCTCTCGCTTTGGGTTTCCACGTAAAACATTGGTGTACTATGTATGTGTATGATTGTTCATTTGTTCATTTCTTATTTACTCTATTGTTATTGGATGATAATTCTACATTGATATTTTTCTTGGATTATATGGTTAAAAAGTATTAAATTGCTCTATTATTGATCCACCCCCTTAGTAATCCAACAATTAAAAAACTTTTCACTAGAAATGTAACATTCTAATTTCATATAAATATTTGATGATATATTTAGAAACTAGTGCACCTCATTAAATTATACCACACTATTGTGTATTGTTATTATAAATTCATTCGTGCACAAAATTATCATATACATTGACATATAACCTCCATAAATCAAAACCCTCACAAATTTTTAATTGTAAAGAGTTTCACTTCTATTTTATTTGTGCATTGTTTAATTGGTGTATTTATGTCAACATACCACAATGGTGTGCTTAAGCTTGTAAGACTCACCGCAAGCCAAATTGAAAAAAAAGTTAAAGAATATGTTTCACATTTATCATTAATACATTGAAATATCTAGCTTAAAAAATGAGGTGGGAATTTAAATTTTCAAAGATTAGTTTTTAAAATAAAATCATAATCTCTAATCTATTGTTTTGTCAAAAGTTAGAAGAGAAACTTGTGCAAGAGAGATTTACCATTGAAAACCTTGGATTTAATAAAAAAAATTTTATGAAGAGTTGAACTTGCAAGAGGTTATCATAGTTTACATACAAATATACATAGTATACTTTAAGGTATGCAACTTCATTATATTCATATAAAATTTATCATCATTATATTGAAAAAATTCCACATTTTTTTAAATTTATTCCTATTAAAATTTATGAATCATTGTCAAGAGAATAAAAGGGTTTCAAATATACCTTTAATGTTGAAAACACTATTTCTTATCGCATATTTTTGTATACCTTTAATGTTGAAAACACTATTTTTCTTATTGCATATTTTTGTTTTATGTTGTTGCAAACTCTACCATTGCGGATTTATCCTCTCTACCATTTAACAATGATATTTATTTTTACACAATGACTAATTATTGGCTTTGTGAACTTGTATATGGGAATTTCAGTAATGGGGATTTGAAATAATGCATTGGTTCATTTATTATTAAAAGTGCACCATTTGGAATGGATTTTAAAACCCATTTATGTCTTTAGTAATGTACACGATACATCAATGATGCACCAATGTGACATACTATACTAAGCACATTGTTTCATAATTTTTTTTTTTTAATATTGTTGAGTTTATGGGTGTGCATTGTATAACAACCATGCGTTGATGCTTAAGTCTCTATGAAGCATACTAGTGTGTTATTGTACTATATACACCACCTAACCTAACAACAATTTAAGCCTAAATTTTATCACTTAATTTGTAAACATATTTCATAATTTATGTATTCCATTTTGCGAGGTTTTTATCGATAAAAAGTGGCTAAGATTTTTTTTTTGGGAAAAACACAAATAGTAACAGTGGTGAAGGAAACAAATATAAAAAAGAGAATATGTCAATTTCTTCTAAATTTTAATATAAAAATAATATATTTGAATTATCTATAGGTTTAAATAATGTGTATTTGATAATGTGTGTCATGTAGAGAAAAAATATCAAGAAATTCCAAAATATTGTTTGAAATTTGAGTGGAAAAGAGTGGAATTGTTTATAGAAATGTTAAAAAGAGAGGAATTAAATGGATCAAACATGATCAATATGAAATTTTTCTTTAAATTTGTATTCTAAATGTAATTTTTAACAATATTCATTAACATGTTTAAAAAAATACATGTAGATGTTCTTTCCATTTATAGTGCAAAAATCAATCCAATGACTTCGAGAATTCGGTTATACATAACTATAGAAATCATTTGTGAAGTAATGGTGAATGACACCTGTGAGATTTGCAATAGAAACACCACATAATAATACTAAAAAAAAACATCATTTAAAAAAGATTATTGCTCAAAATGTGTTTTTGTAATATTTATACATTAGTCTAAGAAAACACCAAATTAATATTTTTTCTATTTTTATTTTCATATAAATATTAATTTAGTTTATTGTGTTTTTCATTTTTCTGGAAGGCATAAAATTTCAAAGGATGATCGAAAAAAGTGTACAAGGATATGGTAAAAGAAATGAGCATAATTGCATCATAGGATTAACCATTCCAATAATGATGTGCATCAAATGTATCTATTCATTTATTTATTTTCTATGTATAGAGAGTTTAATTATCATATGAAATATTAATTTCCAATTGTTTTGTTGTTGCAGAAAACGAGACAAAAATGAATTTGTTCAACACATAAGATGAGACAACAAGGTAGAAAAAGGTTGATCAGAATTTTTGTGAGTACTTAATGTTCTTTCCTTAATTAATTTGTTGTTATGTATATATTTAATTGATTTCCAATCATCCATGGATTTTTTTAGCAGGTGCTAACATACAAAGAATATTCATTGAATAATGTGATTGAAATTTGATTCCATGCAGGTTCTAAATATGTTGGAGTATCAATGGTTAACTGAACAATTTGTATGTATCTATTGTGTTGTAATTCCCTTATTTTATAATTAATAGAACAACAAAAAACCTTCATTTATGTCTATACTTTATCATGACATATAAAAGTTGTAGGAAACACAATTTGGAGTGGACCCAACATAATATATGTTGAGATGTGGCTCCAAAATAATGTGTAATGTTTATGAAGAAATCACTGCTAGGTTACTCTTTTTTATTTATGCAATCATGTTTATTATACTACAAATGAAGATATACACATTACACTTTATTTCTATGTTTGTAGATGGAACATGAAGAGACACAATGTCAAACTCAATCCAATCAACAAATTATTGCACATAATTCAAGTACAATACACCATGGAAGTGACGAAAATATGACGCATGCCAACAACTCGAGAAACAATAATAGTTCAAGTGACGAATGATAATCATTGAAATTGAATGTTACAAGTTTTATATTTTGGAATGTTTGTCTGTGAAAATCAAACATGTTGTTTAGTGTGTATATATTGCCCCAATTAAATGAAAACATGTCGTTGATAACTCTAACAATTATTTATTGACATTTTGAATATTGGTTACCTTTAAATTTCCCCATTTTATATAACAAAGGGTTTCTTATTTGTACATAGTAAGATGGATTTCTTATTATATTTCATTGCCCACTTTCATAAAATGTAACATCGCTAAATAGATATATTGATGATTTACAATATTATAATGAACATAGGTGTAATCAATTGGTATACTTGTTTAAATGATATAACATGTTATTTCAATGATTATATACAATTGAAATAATTAAAATATAAAATTAGATAGTATTAAAAAAAATGTTTGATTTTCTGCTGATGAATAGTCATTTTGTAAAAATAATAAGAATCCTCATTTGCGTACTCACTACACGAAAAAATTTAACACTACAACATATCATTGCATTGTACTCATTTGAAATAAATAGTGTTGTTTGTATGTATGTTTACACACTAATGTTGTTTATACATACTTATGTACCAATGAAAAAAATTTGTAATGAAGGCACTGATGCTCTTAATGACAACAAATGCACCACTTCCTTCAATGATACCAATATCAATTTTTTTTATCATTTTCATTATCATTCCAAGAACTTACAGTGTGGAAGTTGTTATACACACCAATACTTTTACATATGAGGTACGCATTGGCGCTTTCATAATATAAAATATGCTTTAGGGATTGATAAAATATACAATATGTAGGTCCTATGTGTATCATAAATGTAGTGAATCAATGTGTATTATAGATATAATTTCCATGATGCTCTTAAAATTTAAAATATGCAGCATGATGATTAAAATATGGCATATGCATCGGTGCTTAGTGTTAGGTATTTTGAGGAACGATCATATATGAGTTCATTATGCACCAATGCATTAAAAAAATAAGTACTACACTTATGTTCTTTATCAATTTAAGTGCATCATGAAAAACAATTATTGTAGAATCTCTAGTTGCCTAGAATTTTTAGTTATAGTGAAAAACCATTAAAACCTCCACTATCGATAGCATAGCAAAGGTTTTTCTCATAATTTTGTCCAAAATTGTAATACTAAATACCTACACAAAAACCTTGCCTGAAAATGTTTTCCTTCTAGTGCATATCAATTTTCGAGTTCCTTCACTTTATTAATTTAAAAAATAAATATGAAAATTTCTTTCTTATTGAAAAATAGTTGAAACCATAATTACCTTGGATCTATCAAGTATCAAGATAAATAGAGAAGAAATGGAAGATCAAACATGGATCCTTAAAATAAAAATTGCTAAGATGGATCTATGTTAGCTTTATTTATTACTATATTCTTTTATAAAAAATGTTATTTTGGTCTTGGTGTAGTTATAAATTGACATAGATCCTTCTTAACCTCATGTCCTTTTCTATTTTCAAGGAAACCTCACGGGATGCCCCTTTATTACCCATAAAATCCAGATGGACAACAACTTAAAATCAACCACTAACCACTTGAAGATTGAGCTAACCCATGATCTTTAAAATTTGAAGAAAATTGGGGTGGATCTTGATCTTTTTATGTGCGTTTGGGTTATGAAATCATTTAATATAATCTCTATGGGTGTAACCACACATTTTTTAACCACTACCTCAAGGGTTGGTTATGCCTCAAGGTGACTCCACTATATTTGACCACTACCTCAAGGTGACCCAATTTCACTAGGAAAAACCCTCAAAAGAATTGAACATTTCCCATCGAAAATATCCTCGCTCCTCACAACAAATCCAACAGCTTTGAGAATTTAAAATTTGATAGACATGGGGGTGGGATTTGATCCACTTATGTGCACATGTGTCATATATCATTTCAATATAATCTCTCCAAGTGTGACCACACATTTGACAACTATGTCAAGGTGAACCATATGGCTCCATGAAAATATTTCATGGGAC
>SNQJ01S0012997.1:48804-97733 GCA_010110895.2 Picea sitchensis
AATTGATTTTTGTTAATAGGAGCACACATGTTGTAACACCCTGCTCTTGTGCACATTGAGAGAACTTATCCTTGAGGACACTTTATTGCAAATGAGCCAGATTATTATACTATCATTCATTCGATTATGATTATGAGAAATTATGGATTGAAGATATGTTATTTTGTTGTATTGACATAGATAGGTGTTATTGACTGGGTTCTCCTGAGTGTGCAGGACTTTGGACATTGAGGATGCAGAGGCATCGATGAAACCCCTTGGACTCTAGATCGAGCCAAGGAGTGGACTGTTGTGTTGATTATTGTTGATGTGACATATGTACATATGATCAGATGTTATGATGATAGATTATTTTGCTGACATGATTCGTCGATGATGCAGGGTGACGATAGCTTGCCGACCAGACTCACATGTGGAGTAGAGGGGTCACACACCACAACGAGATAATTTGAGGGAGAGGTGTGGACAACAACCCTGCCACATCCTACTAGCACTCTCGCCGTGGCTCGGACTGTAGATTATCGATTACCTAGTTTGAGAAGGCCCACGATGTCATGAGGGTAGACTATGACAGTTGCTCACGATGATTCTAAGGGGTGCGCAATAAGGAAGGGGCCTTATTCCTTAGAGGCCCTTAGTCTCCCACAAGATCACCTGACAGAGTATTGACTCCGGGGATTTTTTATGTCTACCAAGTTAGTTAAGAGGTGAGTGGCACCCTTGGAGCACATAGTATGTCCTAAAGGGCACGTCGCACAAGGAAATGAAAGAGGCGAGTGGCACCCTTGGAGAACGTAGTGTGTCCTGAAGGGCATGTTGCGCAAGGAAATAGAAGAGGCGAGTGGAAACCTTGGAGCACGTAGTGCATCCTAAAGACCACATCATGCAAGGAAAATGAAAGAAGGCAAGTGCCACCCTTGGACCACTTAGTGCGTCCTTAAGGGCACGTCACGATTTCAACAGGTAAGTGAATAAACCTAGTCAGCCTTAAAATGAATGACGTGATCAGTAAGATTTAAAAACAATTTCCCTAATAAAAATGTCGCCCAACCTAGTGAATTAAAATCTATGTCTAAGTGACACTTGTGGTAAAAAAAATAATCATAATTAAACATATGACGAGAAAGGGGTAATAAGTTAAATTAATTTATTAAAATCAAATTATATTGAGGGATTAAAATTTTAAAAGGGAAATGATTGCTTCATCTAAATATGTTAATTAAATGTTATTAATTAAAAAGAAAAAAGGGGTAAAAGGTGGTTTTTGTACACTTGCTAATTTGAGTTTTAGTTAAAAAGGGAAAAGAGGGAAACTTAAAACAAATATGAAACTAAGGGGAAAAGGGGAAAACATAAAGAAAAATGAAAACATAAGGAAAAAGTTGAATGTCTAACTTAGTAAGGAATATTGTCTTTAAGAACTTTCTAGTTATGAACTCAACTAGGAATTTAGTAAAGGCGTAAGTCATTTAAAACGTGTAAGGGAATATTGGGACATCAAGGAGCAATTTTAGGAATGATTTTGGTGCGTGAAGGAAATAGGAATAATTAAATAAATAATGAATTTAATTTATGGTGCAACTAGGGGGATGGGTGACTTGTGTACGATGGAGGTTTATGCTGATTAAAATCATGAAAGAGGAAATTAAATGAGAATTTAAGAAATAAATCACTTTAAAACTATATAAAAAGGATGGGGGAGGAGGATTATGGATCTGATCTTGATGTGTAATGTTACATTGCAGAAATTTTGTCTTGAATGACTTATCTTGTGGGAGTTGGGATACCCATCTCGGGTAACGAGTGGTAGCTCGATCTTGCGAGGCGAGCTCAGTGCTAGCTTCTCTCTGGTTTAGTGTGCATGGCCCCTTTGCGGCTCGGGGGACTCATGGGGGAGAAGAGTACCCCTAGCATTGCTTGGGAGGTACCGGTGAGGTCACATTGGTCTGCAAGCGGAAGATGGACAGAGCATGTGGGACAAAAACCACTGAGCAATCATGCTTGACTAAGGTACGTCGGTTTAATTGTTACTTGCCATGAATTTAAATTTACTCATGTTATCTCTCTATGCTCTTTTAATATTTCATTTCCATGTGTTGTCTTTCACCTTCCTTCCTTTGGTATTGTATTTCCCTTCCTTGTTATTTTCTGAATGGATTTTCTTTCCCGAACCCAACTGTCAATTTCATTAACTTATCTATGTGGGTTTTAATGATTTTTATGAAGAGATTGTGCTTTATCTTCCGCCCTTATCCCTAGGTCATCGGTCCATGCCTGAGTAGTCAGTCAGGAGCTGAATTGACGGTCATCACTTCGATGTTTAAAGACATATAGATTCTAATGCCCTACTTTTTTGTGCATGGATGATGAGCGAAGGATAATTTTTGCCCAGCTATCTATCCCTTACCTATCCTTGCAGTTGATTGATTCATGGCTGAATGATTGTATTTACGCCTTCTTGTGATTGGGCATCTTTGTGCTAGACTGAGAATAATGTTGAATGATAAATCTTTGAGTAATTAATCTTGAAGGAGTAGTCTCTGAAGAATCTGTTCTTTTTCTCAATTTTGCGTTGCCCAATTCGTTTCACCCATTTTGTTTTAGCCAAAATCGTTTGGAATGATTATTATAGTGATAATTTACTATGGTGATAATTTACTACAGTGATAATTTACTACAATGATTATTACAATGATAATTTACTACAACGATAGTATTATGACTATGCTCTGTTATTTTCATTAACGTTTATTTCCATTTTTACACAACTTTGTCAATAAACTTTGAATAGTTTTTGTTGTCATCTCGTCCTTGATATCCTTTTTAAATGTCATGCGACATCGATGCCCATTCATATCAGTCCTTTATACCCGTCAGTGTGAATTCTCCTTGATCAAATCGCATCATAGTCGGGTTGTATTTTATTTAGATATGGAAGGTGACTTAATCATCTTTACATATTTTCGTTTATAATATGCTTTAATTCTTTAACAAGATATGCATAGTAGAGGGAGACTTTACCTATTGATGATGCGATATGATCTGTTATGGTCTTATGCATGGATAGGATAGTTGGAATGATATTTTATTTTACTACTTAACATGTTGATCTTCTCAGATCTTGAATGGATATACAAGGCAGATGCATTCTTAAATATCTAATAGTTATGATTGATTTCTCTATCTCCTCAAAATGATACTAACGGTAATATTTGAACCTTAATTTTTTGCTCATGAAAAATTGTGATCCTTATGGGGCTCTACCCTTAAGTTGTAATCTAGTATTAATTTCCTTATGTTGCGCTTTAAGAAGATTTTTCATCATTATGGGATCATTAATAGATATGAAATAAACTTTGACCTCCTCTTACATATCCTTAAAGGATTCCCATAGTAAAGGATAAATATAGTAGAGTTGGCACATATGATACTGATTACCGATACATGAGGCACTTGATAACGAAGTTGGAACTTAATGAAAACCGTAGAAATTCACTAATGATGATTGGATTTAGATATTCTGCCAAAGATATTTTACGTATGCTCTTTTGGTTCGCTCAAGAGTTAGTAATTTGAAAATTTATTTGTTTAAACTGGTAAGAGTTCAATTCAAATAGTTATTTATTTAAAAAGGGAAATTTTAAGGAGCATTGAATTTCGTACCACATTGAAATCTTGATGAATTTCCCATCTTAATTTCTCATATCAACTTTCCACCATGTTTACTTATATTAGTTGATATCTATTACCTTAACAAACATAAATCATAGGTTTACATATACGTTTGTGGATTGAACCGATAAGTACCTCGAATTTAAGCTAAAGACTATTGTCTTTTCTAGCATTATAGAGTTAGTTCAAGTTCATCATAATCCCAAGTATTAAGGGAAAACTCTCGTATTGATTGAAGGAAATTATAAGGATTCTTTTATGATTATATGTATATGATTAAAAGATTATATATTATAATGATTATTCCGTATATATGTTTTATTAGAAAATAGAAATGAATCATATGAGTTGTGAATACAAATTGTACTTTTCCATTTAATATAATTCTAAACCGTTGAAAATGAAGATACATGTATAGAAGTCCTTCGTTTAATATTTCAATCGACATTTGATCAAACACAACTTAACACTGACTTCATCTTAAGGTTTATTGATTACTAATTGTTGGGTTATTAAAAAAAAAAAAAGAAAAAAAGAAAAAAAAATTGCATTTGTTGGCGTCGCTTGTAGTCGTAATGATGGGGTAGTTACATATGGTATCAGAGCGGGTTCAACCCTGTGACTGTGGATCGCCAGAATTTCCATTGTATTAAATCCTTGAGTATTAACCTAGCACTAATTAAAACCTTAATGTATCAATGCAGTGATCTCGATTAGAGGACGCCAAAGAGGTTCGCGACATGGTGTCGTGGAAGGAGGTACGACGCCTCCAGAGGTGCCTGCACCCTCATAGTTTAATGCCCAATGGGAAGAATATGTCCTTGGGTTAGATTCGATTGTTGTAAGGGATGATGATGGTCTGACAAGGTCCTTCGAGAGATTGTCAGAGGCCTTGATTCACCATCTGTACTGAGATAAAGCCAGGGCGTCTATACCCCTGAGGGTCCACAACGCGCCCAACCAGTACTGTTAGTGTTCACCACGAACTCAAGAAGGTCAAATTTCCTGAGTTCCTGGGTTCCCCGGACGATGCAACCACTGATACATGGTTGAAGAATATGGCGATGTGCTTTGCACTTTGCGACTATACCTCCAACATGAAGGTCTGCATGGAGGTGTTTCAACTAAAGGGGAGCACTCTTCTATGGTGGAAGATGCTCCTATTTTTTTTGAACATGGTTTTCGAAGACGTGTCATTCAAACTGTTCAAGGAGCAGTTCTAGGAGAGGTATCTTTCTAAGGAATTCGTTGAGCGTCATCTCAACGAGTTCAACGCCTTGCGACAGGGTGGTCGTATGGTGCCCGAGTATGAGGTCGTTCTTGGAGTTGCTTCAGTATGATCTACGCCAAATTACCAAGAAAATTAAGGTCAACAACTTTGTGTTTAGCCTTCTTGTTAGGATTCAACTTCTACTTCGGGTACCAAGAATACTGGACCAATGAAAGTGTGTTGGAATTTGGGTAGCCACATTACCAACATGACTAGCCAGTAGAGAGGACCAAAATATCTAGGTCAACCAGACCCACTATCGTGTGAGATTTGGGAAAGGATCATCAGATTCATGCAACGGTGAATAACCACCAGGAAGAGCACCAGTGGACTGTGCTTGAGACGTCAGGTACCTTCACTGACCAGACCCTTAGTATTTGATAGACCCAGGTGCTTCAAAGAGTTTCATTTTTGGGGCAGGGCTAAAAAGAATTAAGGTAAAGGTAGTTGAACATGATGAGTTTATATTGGTAGAATGGCTTCTGGAGCCAAACAAAAGGTTGGAGGGTAGGTGGTTGGTTGTATCCTTAACCTGGGATATTTTTTCACTAGGCCCACTCTGTACATCACGATCTTAGGATCTTATGACGTCATGATCGGTATGGACTGTTTGAAATCGCATGAGGCAATACTCAACTGTAACAAAAAATGCTTGAGCTTGGTCGTTGATGAGGAGCAGAGACACGTGATTGTAGGTCAGAACCAGAGAGTTTCATTGAGGTTCATCTCTTCCTTGTAGATACGGAGCAACTTGCTCAAGGGATGTAAGCTTTATTTGATCCTTGCATTAAACAAGAACGGAGTAGCAGAAGGTCTAGAACACCTTTCGGGGGTCAGAGAGTTTGCGTACATCTTCTATGAGGAGTTACCGGGGATGCCTTCAGAGAGGGAATTCAAATTTACCATATAAATAAAATTAGGGACTAAATCGATAGAAAGAACGCCTTATCAGATGTCGAATCTAGAGTTACAAGAGTTGAAAATGCAACTGAAGGAGTTGCTGGAACTGGGACTTGTATGAACCAGTGTGACACCATGGGATGCGCAAGTTATTGTCATTCGAAGGAAGGATGGGTCATGGAGACTATGCATTGACTACCATAAATTGAGCAAGGAAACGATCAAGAATAAGTATCCATTGCCAAGGATTGATGGTTGGTTTAATTAGACGAAAGGCGTGATGGTGTTTTCAAAGATCGACTTGAGATCAAGGTATCTCCAGTTACATATCAAGGGGGATGGCGTCCCTAAGACCACCATTAATATGAGGTTGGTACATTACGAGTTTATTGTTTTACCTTTTGGACTGACAAACACCCCTGGGGTATTTATGAGTTTGTTGAACGGTGTGTTCTGCGAATACTTGGACAAGTTCATCCAAGTATTCATTGACGATACTTTGATTTACTCTTGTATGATGGAGGAGCATGATGAGCACTTGCGGTTGGCACTATAGTGTCTGCGAGAGAACAATTTGTATGGGAAATTGTCTAAATGCTCGTTTTTTCAATCGAAGATTCATTACTTAGGGCATGTCATCTCCAGTGAAGGTATCGTAGTGGATACGACAAGGGTCAAGGCTATTATGGAATGGTCTACGCCAACGAATTTCCCGGAAGTGTGTAGCTTCTTAGGTTTAATGGGATACTATCGATGGTTGGTCAGGGGTTTTTCGAAGATAGAAAATTTAATTGCGGAATTGTAGAAGAAGAACAAGAATTTTTTTTGGACCGCAAAATGCGCAGAAGCATTTCAGAGGCTCAAGGAGCTATTGATGATAGCACCATTACTAGGTCCCTGACATGGACACAGACTTCTTGGTATGAAACGACGCATCTCAGGCGGATTCTTGATGCAAGACGGTCGAGCGATCGCTTCAATATCGAGAAAGTTGAGAAGGCATGAGGAGAACTATTCAACGTACGATTTGGAGTGGTTATCCATTGTTTATTCCTTGAAATTTTGGAGACACTACCTTATTGGATGAAAATTTGAACTAAAAATAGACCATTGTGGACTACAACACATATTTACGCAAATTAGCCTAAACGCGTGACAACGACGTTGGTCAGAATTGCTTAGAGAATATGATTTTGAGATTACTTACACAAAAGGAACAATGAACAGAGTGGTTGATGCGTTGAGTCAGAGACCGCACATATTTTCAGTGATGCCTCTTCAGACGAATCTACATGAAAATATTCTAAATTTACAGTCCGACGATGACTGGTACGAAGAGGTCAATGATTTTTTTTCAGACAAAACACAATGATGGTACCAAATTGAAGGATTTACGATGGAAAACGACAGATCTCTGAGATTTAAAGGTCTAATTTATGTATCACCCAACGACGATTTGAGGAGCTTGATCCTAAATGAGGCTCACAAAGCAGTATACATGGCTCATCCTAGAGTCACGAAGATGAGGGAGGACCTTAAAACCCTAATTCTTCTAGAAAGGAATGAAGGAAGACATAGTCAACTACATGGCAAGATGTCTAGAATGTCGGTAGGTGAAGGATGAACATAAACATCCAGTAGGATTACTACAACCACACTATTCCTGAATAGAAATGGGAGGGAAATTCGATGGATTTCATTGTTGGATTGTCATTGACGACAAGGAGACAGAACTTGATTTTTTTGGTAGTCGACACTCTGATGAAGAGTGCTCATTTAATCCTATGTGTATGATGTATTAGGCACCGGACATAGCTAGAGTTTACTCAACAAGATTGTGAGGGCATGGCGTGCCTAAGAGGAAAATATATGATTGAGGATGAGTGTTTACTAGACGATTTTGGACTAGTTTCCAAGAGGCATTGGGAACCCAACTTAACTCTAGTACTGTGTATCACCCGGAGACAGACGGGCAGGAAAACGAACAAACCAAATCTTGGAGGACATGTTGCGCATGTATGTGATGGACCAACCGAAGTGTTGGGAAGAATTCTTTCCACTGGTAGAATTCACATATAACAACAGTTATCAAAGCACCATTAAGATGACACCTTTTAAGTTTCTTTACGGGTGACCGTGTCAGATGCCTTTAAGTTGGGATCGACTGGAGGATAGGGTCCTGGTGGGACCAGAAGAGATCTAAGAAATGAAATATTAAATGAAAATTATAAGACAAAGAATCAAGGAAGTGCATGATCGACATAAGATTTGTGCCGATGTGCATCGTATCGACCGTAGTTACCATGTGGCGATCGATTATTCTTGTGGGTGAAACTTCATAAGAGTTTGATCAAGTTTGAAAACGGTGCTAAACTATCTCCTAGGTTCATGGGATCTTGCGAGATTGTGGAAAAGTGAGGGTCATGGCCTATTGACTAGCCTTGCCTGATCCTTGAGGCATATGCACGATGTCTTTCACGTCTCTATTTGAGACATTATGCTAGTGATCCTTCACGTGTTTGGATTGAGTACCTTGTAGGTATCATATGAGAGTGATCTCATGGCTAATCCAATATGTATTCTAGACCATCACATTCAACGGATATGACGTCGAACAATAGATCAGGTCAAGGTCCAGTGAGACAACTATAGTATGCACTCAGAGACCTGGGAGGACGCATATGATATGCGCCAACAATTTCCATTTTTGTTTGATAGATAGACTTATGATACTGTGATACACTTTATTTCAGCATTTATATACTGTGAAACTTCGAGATGAAGTTTAAACCAAGAGGGGGTGTATGTAACATCCCTCTCTTGCACACATTGAGTAACTTATCCTTGAGGACACTTTCTTGCAAGTGATCCAGATTATTGTACTATCGGTCATTTGATTATGATTATGAGACATTATGGATTGACAATATGTTATTTTTTTGTATTCACATAGGCAGGTGCTATTGACTAGGTTCTCCTGAGTTTGCAGGACTTTCGACATTGAGGATGCAAAGGCATCGATGAAACCCCTTGGAATTTGGATCGAGTCAGGGAGTGGAATTTTGTGTTGATTATTGTTGATGTGACATATGTACATATCATCAGATGTTATGATGATAGATTATTTTGCTGACATGATTCCTTGATGATACAGGCTGACGATAACTTGCCAACCAGACTCACATGTGGAGTAGAGGGGTCACGCATGACAACCAAAGACTTTGAGGGAGAGGTGTGGACAAGAGCCCCACCACAACCTACTAGCACTCTCGTCGTGGCTCAGACTATAGGTTAACGATTACCTAGTTTGAGAAGGCCCACAATGTTGTGAGGGCAGACTACAACAATCGCTCATGATGATTCTAAGGGGTGTGAAATAAGGAAAGGGAATTATTCCTTAGAGGCCCTTAGTCTCCCATAAGATCACCTGGTGGAGTATTGACTCCAGGGGTTTTTTATGTCTACCAAGTCAGTCAAAAGGTGAGTGCCACCCTTGGACCACATAGTGTGTCGTGAAGGGCACATCGTGCAAGGAAACGAAAGAGGCGAGTGGCACACTTGGATCACGTAGTGCGTCCTGAAGGGCACATCGTGCAAGGAAATGAAAGAGGCAAATCACACCCTTGGAAAAGGTAGTGCATCCTGAAGGGAATGTCACGCAAAGAAAATGGAAGAAGGTGAGTGGCACCCTTGGAGCACCTAGTGCATCCTAAAGGGCACGTCACGATTTCAATGGGTAAGTGAATAAACCTAGTCGGCCTTAAAACGAATGACATGATAAATAATATTTAAAAACAATTTCCCTATTAAAAATGTCTCCCAGCCTAGTGAAATTAAAATCTAGGTCTAAGTGACACTTGTGGTCAAAAATAATAATCATAATTAAACATATGACGAGAAGGGGGTAAGAAATTCAATTATTTATTAAAATCAAATTATATTGGGGGATTAATATTTTAAAAGTGAAATGATTGTTTTATCTACATATGCTAATTAAATTTTATTAATTAAAAAGAAAAAGGGGTAAAAGGTGGTTTTTCTACACTTCCTAATTTGAGTTTTAGTTAAAAAGGGAAAAGAGGGAAACTTAAAAGAAATAGGAAACTAAGGGGAAAAGGGGGAAACATAAAGAAAAATGGAAACGTAAGGAAAAAGTTGAATGTCTAACTTAGTAAGGAATATTTCCTTTAGGAACTTTCTAATTATGAACTCAACTAGGAATTTATTAAAGGTTTAAGTCATTTAAAATGTGTAAGGGAATATTGAGACACCAAGGAGCGATTTTAGGAATGCTTTTGTTGGGTGAGGGAAATAGGAATAATTAAATAATTAATTAATTTAATTTCTGGTGCAACTAGGGGGATGGGTGACATGTGTACGGGGGAGGTTTATGTTGATTAAAATCATGCAAAAGGAAATTAAAAGAGAATTTAGGAAATAAATCACTTAAAATCTCTATAAAAAGGATGGGTGACACAGACCCCTCCCCAGACCCGCGGGTCGGGATCTGCAGAGGATCTTCTCCTTTCGGCCCGAGAGCTTGATTGGCTCTTCTATTTCCCTTTCGGGAAATATACCCCCAACAAAAACCTTGAGGGAATTTCCTCTTTTATTTCGGGATATCAGACTTCGTGATTTCGCGAATCCCGCGGTCGAGCGCCTTACCTCTTTGACCTACGAAACGCAGATTTTTGACACTTGGCCTTTTCCTGATATCAATTTCGGCTTTTCTCATTTTGCGATTTCGGGAGTTGCGATGTCACGCAACTCTTCCCCTCGACTCTCGAAGTCCCAAAACCCGAATTACCGAAATCCCGAAATCCCCCTTTTAAGGAGATAAATGGCTGTGAACTCTCCCTTGATCCAATGGTCAATGCAATTTTGCATACCAGGAGTTCGATATGCTAACACTTGAGCTCTCTCTACTCTCCACCTTTTGATCTCCGAAGTCCAGAAATGTCGAAACAATACTTCTCCTCGTTGTTTTCCTCAAACCTTGACAAGAAGCCTCCTTTCCTTCCACGTGTCGCCTCCCCTTTGTTTCGGGTTTTCTCCTTTGCTGTGTCCCGATGTCTCTCCCTCGAGACTTCTGAAACTCTAAACTCCGAAGTTCCCAAAAGCTGTCTTTCCCACACAAAAACCTCCTTTTCACGTTTTTGGGGATTTGATCATCCAAGGATTTTGGCTTACACTTCGGACCTTCGAACCCCCAATTGCTGAAAATGGTTGACAACCTGAACAGATCGAAATCGACGGTCCACTTGAATCTGCCTTTTGAAGGGCAGATCTATCCAACGCTTAACTCCATTGCAACTTCCCTGGGTCCTACGGTCCTTGCTATTTCGGGGATTCTCCTCGGAGAACCTCGACCATTCAAATTCCTTCTTCAAAAATCTCTAGTTCTAAATTGACCTTGCGACTCTCTTCTGGAACCTATCCCCTACACAATGGATAAAGTTCCTTTATGCTCCTCAAACACATTGAAGACGCTAACTCTCGTGAGCTTTCCTTCGCCAATTCAAGCCTCCTAAAAGACTTTTGCACGCACTCCTTGCGGGACTTCCTCAAATGCGTCTAAGTATTTGAGTTCTTTTGACTCTGTGAAACTCCTCGCTACAATAGTCTTCATCCTTCTCTTGGGTTGGTGAGTTCTGAACTTCCAACCAACTTGTGCACACCTTGCACAGCTTCTGTGCCTGACTTGGACCTTCACGGAAAATGAAAACAACGGTATCTCTCCTGAGCTTTCAGAGATGAACTTTGAACCCATCAACGCACTCCTTGCGGATGCTCCACTGCACTCCTTGCAGGAAATTTTACTCGAGAAGAGAAGCAATTGAAACTCATTTCCTTACTCTCTCAGACTTCAAATACTTAACATGAAATCATACATACATAGCATAAAAGAAAATGTACAACAGAAAGAGTAAAACAACCATAAGCATAACATTTAGCATGTATACACAGAAAGTATTAGAACACCATGAGTGTGAATCAAAGCTTCATATTAACTTCAGAACTTTTGTACATGGGTTCTTCTACACATCTCTCTGCTTCTTCTCCTCTATTCTCTATTCCTTCTTGATAATGTTACAATGATACAAGATGAGTGTGTCTATAATCTGTTTTCCCTCCTACACTCTAAACTGTCTAATCTGCATTCAAACCTACCTACTTACATTAATTATCCATAAATGCCTTCACCTACTACAGATCAAAGCAACTGCTCAAGATCTGTTTACAATATCTAAGTGTGATTCCTCTTAACTATTACATTAATGTTTCAAAACATTTCAAAATTGTGCGTTGGTGCTTTCCAGTTCTCTTCCGTCTTCGCGCTTGCTTGTTGTTTGCGATGCTCCTACATCATACTCCCTCGCTTGAAAATTTTCATGAACTCTTGTTCATGAGCTCTTGCACTGTCTGTCCATGCTTATGAATTTCTGCTTCATTCTCCCAGCTGGCATCTTCAACTGGATGTCCCTTCCACTTGATCAAGTATTCAAAATACTCTTTTCTCCTGGTCCTCTTGTTGACTCTCTTGTCAAGTATACTTTCCATCTGTGGCTTTTCAGTTGCAGGTAATTGTTTAGCCCATTGAACCTCTGTGTGTTCACTGTCTGCTCTTGCTTCTTCAACTTTGTAAGGGTACAAATTTGAGATATTGAATATTGGTGAAATTCCGACCACATCAAGTAATTCAATCTCGTATTCATTTGCCCCAAATTTCTTTATGATATTACATGGTCCAATATTCTTCATCTTTAGTTTGTTATATGTTCCCCTTGGGAACCTTTCCTTTCTCAAGTGTGCAAGAATCAAATCACCAACTTCGAACTGAAGTTGTCGCCTGTGTTGATATGCTCTGCGCTTGTACCCCTGTCTTGAATTCTGCAATCACCTCTTCACTTGGCTGTGAAGTTCCTTCATTGCCTCTGCAAAATCTTCTACACTAGCACTTCTAGTTTCATTTTGTTCTGAATCTTTCAATTCATAAACTCCCCTTGGTTTCATTCCATAAACAATTTGAAATGGACTCTGCCCTATGCTTCTATTGATCGAATCATTATAAGAAAATTTCTCCTGTGGCAGAATGTGATCCCACTGACTGTGATGTTCAATCACTAGGATCCTTAGCAAATCTCCCAAGCTTTTGTTTACAACTTCTGTCTGCCCATCCGTCCGAGGATGATATACTGAGCTAAATGACAATTTTGTTCCCATCTTTTCCAGAAATTCCTCCAGAAATGTCCAACGAACTTGGTATCTCGATCGAAACTATGCTCCTTGGTAAGTCGTGAAGTCTGACAGCTTCTTTGAAAAACAGGTTCGCAATATGAGTTGCATCGCTGGTTTTCTGACATGGTATAAAGTGTGCCATTTTAGAAAATATTTCTACCACCACAAAGATTGAATCAAACCCTTTTTTCATTCTTGGCAACCCTAACACAAAATACATGCTCACTGCATCCCATGCCCTCTTTGGTATGGGTAACGACTGATATAACCCTGTGTTATGTTTCCTTCCTTTTGTGTGCTGACAAATTCTGCATCTGTCCACAAATATTTTCACATATGTCCTCATTCTTGGCCAAAAATATGAGCCATTTAATTTCGAGAATGTTTTATCATGACCGAAATGTCCAGCCAATCCTCCACTGTGTTTTTCTTTCAACAGATTCTCCCTCATGGAGCATTTTGGAATACACAGTTGATTACCTCTGAATAATAATCCATCCTGGATCATATATTCAGTCCACTGGATTTTGTCCCTAAGAATTGGATTTGCATATGCCTCATACGCCTCTTTGAAATGTGGATCATTTCTATACATGTCCTTGAGGTTATCAAAACCCAAAGTTTTGACTCTAAATTCCTGCATCAACAAACATTTCCTGCTCAAAGCATCAACAACTTTGTTAGCAGTTCCAAAAATATGTTTAATTACAAAAGTAAAATTATGCATGTATTCAACCCATTTAACATGTCTTTGGTTCAACTTTCCCTGTTGAGTTACAAATTGTAAGGCATGATTATCACTGTACAAAATGAACTCTTTAGGAACCAAATAGTACCTCGACTTCTTCAGTGCTTGTATGACCGCGTAAAATTCTTTGTCATATGTGGAGTACTTTAATTTCGCTTCATTCAGTTTCTCATTGAAGTATGTGATTGGTCTATCGTCCTGGCTTAAGACCGCTCCTATGGCAAATCCACTAGCGTCACACTTGACCTGAAACGTCTTGTTGAAATCTGGAAACACCAAAATTGGTTGTTCATTAATTTTCTTTTTCAACAAATTGAAACTTTTCTCTGCTTCCTCTATCCATTGAAAATATTTATGTCTTTTCATCACTGTGTCCATCATCGGTGCGCTAATTCCACTGAAATTTCTTATAAATTTCCTGTAGAAACTAGCCAATCCATGAAAACTTCAAACTTCAAAGATACTCTTTGGCGATGGCCAATTCTTAATCACTTCCACTTTATCTGGATCCATTTTCAACTTATCTTCAGAAATAACAAATCCCAAATAAATGAGCTCTATCTTCATGAATGATGATTTCTTCATATTTATCAGCAACCTCTCTTGCTACAATCTTCTCAACACTTTAGCCAAATGCTTCAAGTGCTCTGTTTCTGTCCTACTGAAAATCAATATGTTGTAAAGGTACACAATGACAAATTTTCCAATGAAATCCTTCAAGACTTCATTCATCAATCTCATGAAAGTACTGGGCGCGTTTGTTAAGCCAAATGGCATAACAATCCATTCATACAGCCCTTCATTTGTCTTGAATGTTGTCTTCCATTCATCACCTTCTCTTATACGAATCTGATGATATCCACTTTTCAAATCAATCTTCGAAAAAAAAAAATCTCTACTCAAGCAATCCATCAAATCATCCATTCTTGGCAATGGAAATCTCTACCTGATGGTAATCTTGTTAATTTCCCTTGAGTCTGTAAACATCCTCCAGCCTCCATCTTTCTTTGGACTGAGCACTGTTGAAACAATGCATGGACTCAATCTTTCTCTAACCAATCCCTTGTCCATTAAGTCTTGGACTTGTCTTTTGACCTCCTCATTCTCCTGTGGCATCAATTTGTATGCTGCTTTGTTTGGTAAACTAGCTCTGGGTATAATATCAATATGATGACTTATAATCCTGATAGGTGGCAACGAACGAGGTAGTTCGTCCACTACTATATCAGCAAACTCTTCTAGTAGCTACTGGATTTCTTCTGGTAAATCATCCACTCTTGTGTTGGTTAAAACAATTCTAGGATTTCTGACCACAATGAATTGTGTATCTTCCTTCTTCTTAACCTCCTTAAGAAGTTCCTTCCCACTCATGAGAAGTACAGTGTTGCTTACCTCTAGTTTTACTTCTTTATCCTTGATTGGCAACAACATGTGAGTTCTCCCATTTTTCTCCAGAGTGTATGTGTTCTTTCTCCCATCATGAATCACATTCCTGCCATATTGCCATGCTCTACCCAATAATAGATGACAAACATCCATGGGAATGACATCACATAGTATTTCATCCTTATATCCACCTATTTTAAATTCAACTAAACATTGTTTAGTGACATTTACCTGATGTCCTTTTTGTAGGCACAAAAGTCTATATGGGCTTGGATGCTCAATAGTCTCCAACTCCAACTTTTCTACCATCTCTGTAGAAACAAGATTGTCTGTGCTACCACTGCCCATGATGACCTTGCACACCCTGTCTTTGGTCTTGCAAGCAGTTTGAAAAATTTTGTTCCTTTGGAATGGATTTTCTACCTCCTTCTATGGCATTAAGAGAACTTTTCTCATCATCAATGATCTTCCACCTTCAGCATCTTTTGCCTCAAAATTTTGTCTCTGTGCTTCGGCAATGTGAGTTTCACCTCCTTCTTTCTTCTTATCTGGACATCCATAAGACTTATGCCCATTCTTTCCACATGTGAAGCATTTCACAACTCCACCTCTGCCTCTTCCTCTTCCTCTAGCATGAGAAAAAGTGTTATTATCAGCATACTGTCCTCTTTGTTAGACATACTTCCCTCTCTGTGAGCTTCCACCTCTCTCAGTTTGAGGCTAAGGTTTTTTCCACTCTTCCTTAGGTTTCTGATTCCTATCTTGGACAACTATCTTTCCTCTGGCTTGACTCCTACCTTGGCGTCTCTGGCCTTGTTTTCATCTCAGCTTCTCTTCAGCCTTCAGAGCCATCTGATAAGCATCTTCCACCGTTCGAATGGTCATCATGCTCATCTCATATTGGATGTCATATCTCAGACCATTCATATATCTAGCAACCTTTTCATCATCACTTTTGCGATGACCTGCCCTGATGTTTAACTTGTAGAATTCTTCAGTATACTCCTTCACTGACATCAACTTCAGTCTCAAATTCTGCATCCTCCGAAATACAGTAATTTGATAATCCTTGGGTATGAATTTTGCTTTCATCTTCGCAATCATTCTATCCCAACTCTTGATTTTCTTCTTTCCTTTGCAACGTTTGTCAGCCTCCAGTTCATCCCACCATAATGATGCATGCCCTTTAAGTCTTGCGACAACGTGTTTAACCTTCTTGTCTTCCTCGACATCTTCATACTCAAAATACTTATCCAAAGCTCTAATCCAGTCTAGAATCTCTTCAACATCCATATTCCCCTCATATACTGGGATGTCCATTTTTTCCTTGGAACCTATCCTTGCAACAACCCTGAATAAGGGTTCTTCTGCGGCATCTTCGGCTACAACTTCTTCTCCTCCATGTCCATCTTCATCTTCACTTTCAGACTCACTGATATCTCCATCACCGAATGCATGCCTCTATGCTATTTCTATGGAATCTATCTTAGCACACATTTCACGCATCTCTCTTGCCCCTGGAGGCTTAGGTCATTGCCTACCCCTTCTTCTTGGAATTTCCCTTACCTCTGGTGAATTGGGTGTTTGCCTATCTCTTCTTCTTAGTGACATGGTTGTAAATATTTCTTGCTCCCTCTGTCTACAATATACAAACAGAGAAGGGCTCTGATACCACAACTGACGTGTATCAGAGTACTCATTTTCCCTAGCTTACTCTACCTGAGATATACAGACAAAATCAAGCTCTGATACCACAACTGACATGTATCAGAGTACTCCTTTTCCCTAGCTTAGTCTACCTGAGATATACAGACAAAATCAAGCTCTGATACCACAACTGACGTAGACCCCTCCCCAGATCCGCAGGTCGGGATCTGCACAGGATCTTCTCCTTTCGGATCGAGAGCTCGACTAGCTCTTCTATTTCCCTTTTAGGAAATCTACCCACAACAAAAACCTTGAGGGAAATTCCTCTTTTATTTCAGGATATTAGACTTCGCGATTTCGCGAATCCCGTGGTCGAGCGCCTTACCTCTTCGACCTCCGAAACCTAGATTTTTGACACTTGGCCTTTTCCTGATGTCAATTTCGGCTTTTCTCATTTCACGATTTCGGGAGTTGCGATGTCGTGCAACTCTTCCCCTCGACTCCCGAAGTCTCGAAACCTGAATTACCGAAATCCCGAAATCCCCCTTTTAAGGAGATCAATGGCTGTGAACTCTCCCTTGATCCAACGGTCAGCACAATTTTGTGTACCGAGAGTTCGATATGCTAACACTTGAACTCTTTGTCCTCTCTACCTTCCAATCTCCAAAGTCCCGAAATGGCGAAACGGTACTTCTCCTCGCTGTTTTCCTCAAACCTTGACAAGAAGCCTCATGTCCTTGCACGTGTCGCCTCCCCTTTGTTTTGGTTTTTCTCCTCTACTGTGTCCCGATGTCTCTCCCTCGAGACTTCCGAAACTCCGAACTCTGAAGTTCCGAAAAGCTGGCTTTCCCACACGAAAACCTCCTTTTCACATTTTCGGGGATTTGATCATCCAAGGATTTTGTCTTACACTTTGGACCTTCGAACCCCCAATTGTTGAAAATGGTTGACGACCTGAATAGATCGAAATCGACGGTCCACTTGAATCTACCTTTTGAAGGGTGGATCTATCCAACGCTTAACTCCCCTACAACTTCCCTGGGTCCTACGATCCTTGTTATTTCGGGGATTCTCCTCGGAGAACCTCGACCGTTCAAATTCCTTCTTCAAAAATAGCTAGTTCTAAATTGACCCTGTTACTCTCTTCTGGAACCTATCCCCTGCACAATGGCTAAAGTTCCCTTCTACTTCTCAAACACATTGAATACACTAACTCTCCTGAGCTTTCTTTTGCCAATTCAAGCCTCCTAAAAGACTTCTGCATGCACTCCTTGCGGCACTTCCTCAAATACGTCTAAGTATTTGAGTTCTTTTGACTCTGTGCAACTCCTCGCGACAATAGTCTTCAACCTTCTCCTGGGTTGGTAAGTTATGAACTTCCAACCACCCTGGGCACACCTTGCATGGCTTCTGTGCCTGAATTTCACTTCCACGGAAAATGAAAACAACGGTATCTCTCCTGAGCTTTCAGAGATGAACTCTGAACCCGCCAACGCACTCCTTGTGGACGCTCCATTGCAATCCTTGCAGGAACTTTTACTCAAGAAGATAAACAATTTAAACTCATTTTCTTACTCTCTCAGACTTCAAATACTTAACATGAAATCATACATACATAGCATAAAAGAAAATGTACAACAGAAAGAGTAAAACAACCATAAGCATAACATTCAACATGTATACACAAAAAGTATTAGAACACCATGAGTTTGAATCAAAGCTTCATATTAATTCTAGAACTTCTGTACATGGGTTCTTCTACACAGCTCTCTGCTTCTTCTCCTCTATGCTCTATTCCTTCTTGATAATGTTACAATGATACAATATGAGGGTGTCGATAATCGTTTTTCCCTCCTACGCTCTAAACTGTCTAATCTGCATTCAAGCCTACCTACTTACATTAATTATGCATAAATTCCTTCATCTACTACAGATGAGAGCAACCGCTCAAGATCTGTTTACAATATCTAAGTGTGTTTCCTCTTAACCATTACATTAATGTTTCAAAACATTTCAAAAATGTGCACTGGTGCTTTCCAACTATCTTCCGTCTTCGCGCTTGCTTGTTGATTGTGATGCTCCTGCATCATACTCCCTCGCTTGAAAATTTTCATGAACTCCTGTTCATGAGCTCTTTCACTGTCTATCCATGCTTATCAATTTTTTCTTCATTCTCCCTGCTGACATCTTCAACTGGATGTCCCTTCCACTTGATCAAGTATTCAAAATACTCTTTTCTTCTGGTCCTCTTGCTGACAATCTTATCAAGTATACTTTCCATCTGTGGCTTTTCAGTTGTATGTAATTGTTTAGCCCAATGAACCTTTGTCTGTTCACTATCTTCTCCTGCTTATTCAGCTTTGTAAGGGTACAAATCTGAGATATTGAATATTCGTGAAATTCCGACCCCATCGGGTAATTCAATCTCTTATGCATTTGCCCCAAATTTCTTTATGATCTTACATGGTCCAATCTTCTTCATCTTTAGTTTGTTATATGTTCCCCTTGGGAACCTTTCCTTTCTCAAGTGTGCAAGAATCAAATCACCAACTTTGAACTGAAGTTGTCGCCTATGTTGATTTGCTCTGTGCTTGTACTCCTGGCTTGAATTTTGTAATCGCCTCTTCACTTGGCTGTGAAGTTCCTTCATTGCCTCTGCAAAATATTCTACACTAGCACTTCTAGTTTCATTCTGTTTTGAATCTTTCAATTCAGAAACTCCCCTTGGTTTCATTCCATAAACAATCTGAAATGGACTCTGCCCTATGATTCTATTGATCGAATCATTATAATCAAATTTTGCCTATGGCAGAATGTGATCCCACTGACTGTGATGTTCAGTCACTAGGATCCTTAGCAAATCTCCCAAGCTTTTGTTTACAACTTCTGTCTGCCCATCCGTATGAGGATGACATGCTGAGCTAAATGAAAATTTTGTTCCCAGCTTCTTCCATAAGTTCCTCCAGAAATGTCCGACGAACTTGGTGTCTCGATCCAAAACTATGCTCCTTGGTAAGCCGTGAAGTCTGACAACTTCTTTGAAAAACAGGTTCGCAATATGAGTTGCATCGTTGGTTTTCTGACATGGTATAAAGTGTGCCATTTTAGAAAATCTGTCTACCACCACAAATATTGAAGCAAACCCTCTTTGTGTTCTTGGCAGCCCTAACACAAAATACATGCTCACTGCATCCCATGGCCTCTTTGGTATGGGTAATGACTGATATAACCTTGTTTTCTGTTTCTTTCCTTTTGTGTGCTGACAAATTCTGCATCTGTCCACAAATCCTTTGACATCTATCCTCATTCCTGGCCAAAAATATAAGCCATTTAATTTCAAGAACCTTTTATCATGACCGAAATGCCCAACCAATCCTCCACTATGTTTTTCTTTCAATAGATTCTCCCTCATGGAGCATTTTGGAATACACAGTTGATTACCTATGAATAATAATCCATCTTGGATCATATATTCAGTCCACTGGATTCTGTCCCTGAGAATTGGATTCTCAGATGCCTAATACGCCTCTTTGAAATCTGGATCATTTCTGTACATGCCCTTGAGGTTATCAAAACCCAAAGTTTTGACTCTAAATTCCTGCATCGGCAAACATTTCCTGCTCAAAGCATCAACAACTTTGTTAGCAGTTCCAAAAATATGTTTAATTACAAAAGTAAAATTCTGCATGTATTCAACCCATTTAACATGTCTTTGGTTCAGCTTTTCCTGTTGAGTTACAAATTGTAAGGCATGATTATCATTGTACAAAAAAAACTCTTTAGGAACCAAATAGTGCCTCCACTTCTTCAGTGCTTGTATGACCGCGTAAAATTCTTTGTCATATGTGGAGTACTTTACTTTCACTTCATTCAGTTTCTCACTGAAGTACACGATTGGTCTATCATCCTGGCTTAAGACCACTCCTATGGCAAATCCACTACCGTCACACTTGACCTAAAACATCTTGTTGAAATCTGGAAACACCAAAATTGGTTGTTTAGTAATTTTCTTTTTCAACAAATTGAAACTTTTCTCTGCTTCCTCTGTCCAGTGAAAAGATTTATGTCTTTTCTTCACCGTGTCCATCATCGGTGCGCTAATTCCATTGAAATTTCTGATAAATTTCCTATAGAAACTAGCCAATCCATGAAAACTTCGAACTTCAAAGATACTCTTTGGCGATGGCCAATTCTTAATCACTTCCACTTTATCTGGATCCATTTTCAATTTATCTGCAAAAATAACAAATCCCAAATAAATGAGCTCTGTCTTCATGAATGATGATTTCTTCATATTTATTAGCAACTTCTCTTGCTGCAATCTTCTCATCACTCTAGCCAAATGTTTCAAGTGCTCTGTTTCTGTCCTACTGAAAATCAATATGTCATCAAGGTACACAATGACGAATTTTCCAATCAAATCCTTCAATACTTCATTCATCAATCTCATGAAAGTATTGAGCGCATTTGTTAAGACAAATGGCATAACAAGCCATTCATACAACCCTTCATTTGTCTTGAATGTTGTCTTCCATTCATCACCTTCTCTCATACGAATATGATGATATCCACTTTTCAAATCAATCTTCGAAAAAAAAATTGCTCCACTCAATCAATCCATCAAATCATCCATTCTTGGTAATGTAAATATGTACCTGATGGTAATCTTGTTAATTTCCCTTGAGTCTGTACACATCCTCCAGCCTCCATCTTTCTTTGGACTGAGCACTGTTGGAACAATGCATGGACTCAAGCTTTCTCTAACCAATCCCTTGTCCATTAAGTCTTGGACTTGTCTTTTGACCTCCTCATCCTCCTGCGGCATCAATCTGTACGCTGCTTTGTTTGGTAAACTAGCTCCAGGTATAAGATCGATATGATGACTTATACTCCTGATAGGTGGCAACGAACGAGGTAGTTTGTCCACTACTGTATCAACAAAATCTTATAGTAGCTGCTGGATTTCTTCTGGTAAATCATCCACTCTTGTGCTGGTTAAAACAATTCTAGGCTTTCTGACCACAATGAATTGTGTATATTCCTTCTTCTTAACCTCCTTAAGAAGTTCCTTCCCACTCATGAGAAGTACAGTGTTTCTTACCTCTGGTTTTACTTCTTTATCCTTGATTGGCAACAACATGTGAGTTCTCCCATTTTTCTCCAGAGTGTATGTGTTCTTTCTCCCATCATGAATCACATTCCTGTCATATTTCCACGGTCTACCCAAAAATAGATGAAAAACATCCACGGGAATGACATCACATAGTATTTCATCCTTATATCCACCTATTTTAAATTCAAGTAAACATTGTTTAGTGACATTTACCTGATGTCCTTTTTCTAGCCATGAAACTCTGTATGGGCTTGGATGTTCAATAGTCTCCAGCTCCAGCTTTTCTACCATCTCTGTAGAACCGTGATTGTCTATGATACCACTGTCCACGATGACCTTGCACACCCTATATTTGGTCTTGCAAGTAGTCCAAAAACGTTTGTTCCTTTGGACTAGATTTTCTACCTCCTTCTCTAGCATTAAGAGAACTTTTCTCATCATCAATGATCTTCCACCTTCGGCATCTTTTGCCTCAACATTCTGTCTCTGTGCTTCGGCAATGTGAGTTTCACCTCCTTCTTTCTTCTTATCTGGACATTCATAAGACTTATGCCCATTATTTCCACATGTGAAGCATTTCACAACTCCACCTCTGCCTCTTCCTCTTCCTCTAGCACGAGAAAAAGTGTTATTATCAACATACTATCCTCTTTGTTCGGCATACTGCCTTCTCTGTGAGATTCCACCTCTCTCAGTTTGAGGTTGAGGTTTCTTCCACTCTTCCTTAGGTTTTTTATTCCTATCTTGGACAACTGTCTTGCCTTTGGATTGACTCCTGCGTCGGCCTCTTTGACCTTGTTTTCGGCTCAGCTTCTCTTCAGCCTTCAAAGCCATCTGATAAAAATCTTCCACCGTTCGAATGGTCATCATGCTCATCTCATCTTGGATGTAATATCTCATACCATTCATATATCTGGCAACCTTTTCATCATCACTTTTGCGATGACCTGCCCTGATGTTTAACTTGTAGAATTCTTCAGTATACTCCTTCACTGATATCAACTTTTGTCTCAAATTTTGCATCCTCCGAAATACAGTAATTTGATAATCCTTGGGTATGAATTTTTCTTTCATCTTCGCAATCATTCTATCCCAACTCTTGATTTTATGCTTGCCTTTGCAACATCTGTCAGCTTGCAGTTCATCTCACCATAATGCTACATGCCCTTTAAGTCTTGTGACAACATGCTTAACCTTCTTGTCTTCCTCGACATATTCATAGTCAAAATACTTATCCAAAGCTCTAATCCAGTTTAGAATCTCTTCAACATCCAGATTCCCCTCATATACTGGGATGTCCATTTTTTCCCTGGCATCTATCCTTGCAACAACCCTAAATAGGCGTTCTTCTGCTGCATCTTCGGCTGCAAATTCTTCTCCTCCATGTCTAGCTTCATCTTCACTTTCAGACTCACTGATATCTCCAACACTGACTGCACTCCTCTGTGCTATTTCTATGGCATCTCTCTTAGCATGCATTTCACGCATCTCTCTTGCCACTGGAGGCTCAGGTAATTGCCTACCCCTTCTTCTTGGCATTTCCCTTTCCTCTGGTGAATCGGGTGTTTTCCTGTCTCTTCTTCTCGACGGCATGGCTATAAATATTTCTATCTCCCTCTGTCTACAATATACAACAGAGAAGGGCTCTGCTACCACAACTGATGTGTATTAGAGTATTCCTTTTCCCTAGCTTACTCTACCTGAGATATAAAGACAAAATCAAGCTCTGATACCACAAATGACGTGTATCAAATTACTCCTTTTCCCTAGCTTATTGTATCTGAGATATACAGACAAAATCAAGCTCTGATACCACAACTGATGCAGACCCCTCCCCAGATCTGCAGGTCGAGATCTGCACAGGATATTCTCCTTTCATCCCGAGAGCTCGACTGGCTCTTCTATTTCCCTTTCGGGAAATCTACCCACAACAAAAACCTTGAGGGAAATTCCTCTTTTATTTCGGGATATCGGACTTCGTGATTTCGCGAATCCTATGGTCGAGCGCCTTACCTCTTCGACCTCCGAAACCCAGATTTTTGACACTTGGACTTTTCTTGATGTCAATTTTGGCTTTTCTCCTTTCACGATTTTGGGAGTTGCGATGTCGTGCAACTCTTCCCCTCGACTCCCGAAGTCCTGAAACCCGAATTACCGAAATCCCAAAATCCCCCTTTTAAGGAGATCAATGGTTGTGAACTCTCCCTTGATCCAACGGTCAGCGCAATTTTGCATACCGAGAGTTCGATATGCTAACACTTGAACTCTCTGTCCTCTCCACCTTTCGATCTCCGAAGTCTTGAACTAACGAAACGATACTTCTCCTCGCTGTTTTCCTCAAACCTTGATAAGAAGCCTCCTGTCCTTCCACGTGTCGCCTCCCCTTTGTTTCGGGTTTTCTCCTCTGATGTGTCCCAATGTCTCTCCCTTGATACTTCCGAAACTCCGAACTCTGAAGTTCCGAAAAGCTGGCTTTCCTACACGAAAACCTCTTTTTCGCATTTTCGGGGATTTGATCAGCCAAGGATTTTGGCTTACACTTCAGACCTTCGAACCCCCAATTTTCAAAAATGGTTGACGACCTGAACAGATCGAAATCGATGGTCCACTTGACTCTGCCTTTTGAAGGGAGGATCTATCCAACGCTTAACTCCCCTGCAACTTCCCTGGGTCCTATGGTCCTTGCTATTTCGGGGATTCTCCTCGGAGAACCTCGACCGTTGAAATTCCTTCTTCAAAAATCTCTTGTTCTAAATTGACCTTGCGACTCTCTTCTCGAACCTATCCCCTGCATAATGGCTAAAGTTCCCTTCTGCTCCTCAAACACCTTGAATATGCTAACTCTCCTGAGCTTTCTTTCGCAAATTCAAGCCTCTTAAAAGACTTCTGCATGCACTCCTTGTGGCACTTCCTCAAATACGTCTAAGGATTTGAGTTCTTTTGACTTTGTGCAACTCCTCACGACAGTAGTCTTCAACCTTCTTCTAGGTTGGTGAGTTATGAACTTCCAACCAGCCTGCGCACACCTTGCATGGCTTCTGTGCGTGACTTGCACTTCCACGGAAAATGAAAACAACGGTATCTCTCCTAAGCTTTCAGAGATGAACTTTGAACCCGTCAATGCACTCCTTATAGGAAATTTTACTCAAGAAGAGAAACAATTGAAACTCATTTCCTTACTCTCTTAGACTTCAAATAATTAATATGAAATCATACATACATAGCATAAAAGAAAATGTACAACGAAAAGAGTAAAACAACCATAAGCATAATATTCAACATGTATACACATAAAGTATTAGAACACCATGAGTCTGAATCAAAGCTTCATATTAATTTCAGAACTTCTGTACATGGGTTCTTCTACACAGCTCTCTGCTTCTTCTCCTCTATGCTCTATTCCTTCTTGATAATGTTACAATGATACAAGATGAGGGTGTCTATAATCGATTTTCCCTCCTATGCTCTAAATTGTCTAATCTGCATTCAAACCTACCTACTTACATTAATTATGCATAAATGCCTTCACCTACTACAGATGAGAGAAACAACTCAAGATATGTTTACAATATCGAAGTGTGCTTCCTCTTAACTATTACATTAATGTTTCAAAACATTTCAAAAATGTGCGCTGGTGCTTTCCAGTTGTCTTCCATCTTCGCACTTGCTTATTGTTTGTGATGCTCTTGCATCAATGGGGAGGAGGACTATGGATCTGATCTTCATGCGTAACGTTACACTGCAGAATGTTTATCTTGATTGACTTATCTTGTGGGAGTTGGGATATCCAACTCAGGTAATGAGTGGTAGCTCGATATTGTGAGGCGAGCTCGGTGCTAGTTGCTCTCTGGTTTAGTGTGTGTGGCCCATTTGCGGCTCGGGGGGCTCACGGGGAAGAAGAGTACCCCTAGCGTCTGCTGGGAGGTATCGGTGAGGTCACATCGGTCGACAAATGGAAGCTAAATGGAGCACGTGAGAGAAAAACTACTGAGCTGACAGGTTTCACTAAGGTATGCCCGTTTAATTGTTACTTGCAATGAATTTAAATTTACTCATGTTATTTCTCTGTGCTCATTTAAGATTTCATTTCCATGCATTGTCTTGCACCTTCCTTCCTTTGGTATTGTATTTCCCTTGCTTGTTGTTTTCTGAATGGATTTCCTTTGGCAAACCCAACTATTGATTTCATTGACTTATCTGTGTGGGTTTTAATGATTTTTATGAAGAGATTTTTCTTTATCTTCCGCCCTTATCCCTAGTTCCTTAGTCCTTGCCTGAGAAATCAGCTAGGAGCCAAATCGACGGTCATCACTTTGGTGTTTAAATACCTATAGATTCTAATGCCCTTCTTCTCTGTGCATGGATGATGAACGAATGATAATTTTTTCCCAACTATCTATCGATTACCTATCCCTACGGTTGATTGATTCATGGTTCAATCATTGTCTTTGCGCCTTCTTGTGATTGAGCATCTCTGCGCTGGACTGAGAATAATGTTGAATGATAAATCTTTGAGTAGTTAATCTTGAAGGAGTAGTCTCTGAAGAATCCGTTATTTTTCTCAATTTCGCGTTGCTCAATTCGTTTAACCCATTTTGTTTTTCCTAGAATCATTTGGAGTGATTATTACAGTGACAATTTACTATGGTGATAATTTACAATGATAATTTACTATGGTGATAATTTACAGTGATAATTACTACACTGATTACTCCAGTGATAATTTACTATAGTGATAATTTACTATAATGATTATTACAGTGATAATTTACTAGAGCAATAGTATTATGACTATGATCTACTATTTTCATTACCATTTATTTCCATTATTACACAACTTTGTCAATAAACTTTGAATAGTTTTTGTTGTCATCTCATCCTTGATATCCTTTTTAAATGACATGCAACATCGATGCCCATTCATATCAGTTCTTTATTCCCGTCAGTGTGAATTCGCCTTGATCAAATCACATCATAGTCAGGTTGTATTTTATTTAGATATGCAAAGAAACTTAATAATCTTTACATATTTCCATTTATAATCTTCTTTAATTATTTAATGATATATGCATAGTAGAGGGAGACATTACCTATTGATGATGTGATATGATCTCTTATGGTCTTATGCATGGATAGAACCATTGGCATGAGATTTTATTTTACTACTTAACATGTTGATCTTCTTAGATCTTGAATGGATATACAAGGAAGATGCATTCTTAAATATCTAATAGCTATGATTGATTTCTATAGTTCCTCAAAATGATACTAACAGTAATATTTGAACCTTAAGTTTTTTCTCATGAAAAATTGTGATCCTTATGGGGCTCTACCCTTGAGTTGTAATCTATTATTAATTTCCTTATGCTGCGCTTTAAAAAGATTTGTCATCAATATGGGATTGTTAATAGATATGAAATCAACTTTGAATTCCTCTTACATATCCTTAAATGATTCCCATAGTAAAGGATAAATATAGTAGAGTTGGCACAGATGATACTGATTACCGAGACATGAGGCACTTGATAACGATGTTGGAACTTAATGAACCTCACTGTAGAAATTCACTAATGATGATTGGATTTAGATATTCTACCATAGGCATTTTACTTATGATCTTTTGGTTCGCTCGAGAGTTAGTAATTTGAAAATTTATTTGTTTAAATTGGTAAGAGTTCAATTCGAATAGTTATTTGTTTAAATAGGGAAATTTTAAGGAGTATTGAATTTCGTACCTCATTGAAATCTTGATGAACTTCCCATCTTAATTTCTCATATCAACTTCCCACCATGTTGAATTCTATTAGTTGATATCCATTATCTTAACAAATATAAATCATAGGTTTACATATACTTTTGTGGATTGAACCGATAAGTACCTCGAATTTAAGCTAAAGATTATTGTCTTTTCTAGCATTATAGAGTTAGTTCAAGTTCATCATAACCCCAAGTATTAAGGGAAAACTCCCTTATTGATTGAAGGAAATTATAAGGATTCTTTTATGATTATATGTAGATGATTAAAAGATTATATATTATAATGATTATTCGTTATAGATATTTTATTAGAAAATAGAAATGAATCATATGAGTCGTGAATACAAATTGTACTCTTCCATTTAATATAATTCTAAACTCCTCAAAATGAAGATACATGTATAGAAGTCCTTCATTTAATATTTCAGTCGACAATTGATCAAACACAACTTAACATTGACTTCATCTTAAGGTTTATTGATTACTAATTGTTGGATTATTGAAAAAAAAAAGGAAAAAGAAAAAAGAAAAAAAAAATGCACTTGTTGGCGTCGCTTGTAGTCGAAACGATGGGGTCGTTATACACATGTTCTTGTTGCTAATAATGTGCATGTGTTTTAGGAATGCATGTGAGTTTTAGGAACACATGCACGTTCCTAAAGCGCACACACATTATTTTAATTTCAATTTTTTTTTAGTGGGAGTGACAAATCTAACATGTGTTTTTGCTGAGTTGGTTTCCTTAGTTTTAGGTTCGACATGAAAAACCTAGTGGTTCGACCTGCAAATACATAAAAACTTCCATTTTTATGAATTCCTCTTCATATCTATGTCATTGACATTAATTTTCTATAGGCTACACAATTCAGTTATTGACAAAACTACAAAGACAGATAGAGTTGGTTGTGCAGAGTCCAAATATGTAAAAAAAAATTTAAATTAATGATGTTTATTATTTTTAATCTATTTTTGTCTTGACATATATCAGAATCCTAGAATGTATGCCTCTCTTATTTCTACTAAACTTTTTGTCGACTTAACCATTTCTCAAATGAGTTATATGCAACACTAGAGGAGACCAATACCTATGATATGAAAGAAAAAATGTTTTGATCATGTTAAGACCCTCTTAGCTTGCACAAACATAAGACATTTGAATTTCAGGCATATATTGACTTTAATAATTTTAAAAAATATATAAAATTGATATTATAAATTTCCAAAAAATACAGGGCAGAATAAAAATGTGTTCTCTATAAGTATACAAGTTTTTGGAACTAAATTATATCATTAAGGTACTCAAAAATTGCACGAACAAAAACATATACCTTATATTTTGTTGGAAAAATAAGATACCAATGTTAGAGAAAAACAATTTTCGCATAGTTATTCATAGTTTATATGAATAAAACTTGTATATTTAGAAATCTAATTCAATTTCCTATGTTTCATATTCTTACACCATATTCAAATTCATTGTAAAAATATCTTGAATAATCCATCCAAGTTAACATATTGTTGTTTTCTAGGTTTTCCTTGCCACTAACATGTCATGAGAGACCATCATCAGCTTGCACTCACCCTTTTAGTTCATGGTATGAGGGATATGTGTGACTCCTTAAATTATTAATGATGATTATGGTTAATGTCCACTAAGACCAAAAATGGTATGTGATACCTTAAGAAAGAATTAAGAGAAACATTTCAAGCCCACAAGTTTTGATGACTTAGAAGGTTAAGAAGGTTGATATTGTGAAAAATATTTGGAAATTGACATCTAATTTGGGTATACCCATGGAATTCTAGGAGAAAGTTCTTTTCATATTCAACACTCTTAGTGTCACAAAAGTGAGAGATTATTTCTTTCCATGGTGTTTTGGGGATTGTCCAATGCCCAGTTTCACTATGCAATGCATGGGAATTAGTTTTTATTTTAGCAATAGTGATTCTTGATTCTCTTCTTTATGGTAGTCAAAACAAAGAGATACTTTTCATATTCAAGGTTAGAGTTAACCACCTCCTCATAATATCGTAATTTTCCTTTATCTCCTAATTCTTTATCACACCATAGATTCTCCTCAAATTGAGCTTGTAGAATATTTTTAATATCATCGATATTTTGCAGAATAATTTATTCTTTTATTCCTTAATAATTTAGCCAAGAATTGACATCATTATTCCATCCTCACTTGAGTATTTGGTGATTTTGGCTAGAGCCTGAAGCAATTTTGTGAGCCTTTTGTTATCCACATCGATCTTGTTCTGGTACATTAAGTACCTAATCATAGTTTTTCTCTCAATTGGAGAAAGGCTCCCTTGAATGAAAAGGATATGATAGGATTTATTACCCTTAATTTTGAGATTATAAGTTATAGAATTATTTTGGACTTCCTCTATCTTTCTCTAGGATTCTCGAGAGATATTGCATCCAAACTTCACACCCATATAAGATAATATGGAGTTGACATGTGGCCATAAATAAAATACATTGTTGGCAATAATTAAAATATTTCAATATCGACTTTTCAAGCAATTGGAAGTAAAAAAAAATATTATTGGATGATTTTTTTTTTACAGTCCTCTATAAGAGGGAGATGTGTAACTCCTTGGGTAAAAGAGTTTGTTATTGTGCCAAAAGGCACTTTCTATAGCCCAGTATGAAGGATATGTGTAATTCCTTAAATTATCAAAATGGATCCATCTTAGCAGAGCTTATAAATGAGTCGAGGATAGTATGAGATGAGGAGCAACTTATTTTTATTATTAACTATTATTATTATGATAACTAGGTTATTATTAGAATTATTATTATTAAAACTAGATTGTTACTATAGGTTACACCATGTAAATTTATTTTTTAACTTTAAATTGCTATACATATATACATATATATAATTTAAGGTTTATATTGAAATACTTTTTTAAATGTTAAAAAGGAATTACACATCTTTCAAAAGTTATTTTAATTAAAGTGAACATTGTACATGGTCGAGCCTGGACATAGTTTGGATAAGTCAACATCGAATTGAATACCTAGGTACACGTGCTCACTAGTGGTGCACCCAGATTAGAAAATTTGGAATTCACCCATTTGTAACCTCCCATGGTAATAATGTATGAGGAATGCTTCTTTACATTTAACCTCGAAATATTTTCAATAGCCCAGGTAAATCGAGAAGAAGGAGGATCGTCCAAGGGTTGATTCTCCACGGTACTAACCATATCTCCTTTTCCTTCCATGGGATAATCCCCGTTATTGAACTCGGGATGCGGGACCATCATTTGTTCCTCTTCCTGATCTAAAGGAGGAGGGGCCATCATTATCATTTTGTTTGCGAGTATATCTATTGATCCAAGTTTCCCCTCTACATATGTCCCAGGAAGAAAGTGTTGGTGGAGATCGTTTCCCTCATATAGATCACTCTGGAGATCATTGCTTGTCCATATTGTCCATATCACTTCCCTAGTAAAGTTTTCACTGTTGCGTTGGAATCTCTCCTTTGAATTTTCTCTCAGTTTTTTCTGTAAAGGAATTTGTAGGGATGGAAAATCCACTTGTTGAAACTTATCGCAATGAAGCCAATAAATTGGATGGCTCAAATTTCATCAATTTGAAATTCAAAATGAAAACCTTGATGGAAGGTTACGGTGTATGAAAGATCGTGAAAGAAGATGAAGCGTGACCCTACGTGGCTGCAAGTGTGAAAATGACAACAATCCAAGATTGGGATAAGAGGGAGAACAAAGACAAGTTATTATTACAAATGTCTGTGAAAGATAATATAATTACTCACATTAGAGATGCTAAGACTTCTAAATAAACCTTGAAAGCACTTAAATATTTGTATGAGACTAATCATACAAATCATATTCTTTTTCTGAAGAGTAAATTGCTAAGTATTAAAATGGATATAAATGAATATGTTAGTATTTTTCTTGGGCGAATTAAAGTCATGAAAGATAAATTGGGATATATAGAAGAAAAAGTGTCAAACACTGATCTTGTCACAATTTCCCTAAATGGAATGCTAGAGGACTATCAAATGTTTATAAAAATCCTTGTAGCTAGAAAGATACCTCCTACTTTTAAGGAATTGATAGGTATATTATTGCAACAAGAAGAGATGTGCACAAATTTGAAACTGAATTTGAAGCCTCATAATTCATACTTTTCATTATGGACAAAGAAGATATTCTCTAAAGGGAAACCAAGAGGAGGAGGCAAAGGAGGAAATTCATTTCAAAGGAAGTCATTTCCAAAGACAAATCAAGGCATTCCATCCAATAGAAATGAACCTAAGTGTTTTTGTTGTGGTAGGACTGGGTATCTTGCTAGATAATGTTATAAGAAGAAAAATGATGAGGCTAGGTATAAAAATAGAAAACATTTAGGACATTTTGCAGAAGAAAACCCGAATTTTGATTCAAAATATCTCAAATTGTATGTCTAATGCTACACTTTCTGCTGAAACCGATGATGTTGACGAATGGTTTTTTGATTCCAGAGCTTCAATTCACATGACATGTAACAAGAATTGGTATATAAATTTTGAAGAAACACATAATGGAGCCCATATTTATCTTAGAGATGATCATTCTTATCAGATACAAGGATATGTAGATATTCCTGTAACACTTCCGAATGGTACTGTCAAACACATTCACAATGTTGTGTATGTCCCTGGGATAAAGAAAAACTTGATTTTTGTGTCCACAATTACAGATCATAATTTAAGGTCGAATTATTCAAGACACATTGTATAGTGAAGGACCTGCATGATCATTAAAGAATTGTTTCCTAGGGAGTCAGAGTTGGAGGTCTATACAAACTTGATGTCACCAAAAAGAGTCATCAAGAATTGACTTATCAAACTATGCCTATAGAAACTCTTTGGAACCAAAGTTATGGTCACATTAATCATCATGATTTGTTGTTAGTACAAAAACAAAGTATGGTTGAAGGACTCCCTATGTTAAAGAATGAGTATGCTTCTTGTGAAGGTTGTGCATTAGGAAATATGCACATAGTTGAATTCCCCTCTAATTCTGATAGGAGAAAGAAAGTTGTATTAGAACTTATACATACTTATGTTTGTGGACCAATGCAGACAAGGTCCTTAGGTGGTGATTATTATTTTTTGTTATTTATTGATGAATGCACAAGATACACATGGGTTTATTTCCTTAGGAAAAAGAGTGATGTTTTTGAATACTTCAAGGAATTTAAAAACATGGTGGAGAAGCAAACAAGAAAGTTCATCAAAATTCTCTGCTTAGATCAAGGGGGAGAGTACATATTAGGGAACTTCATCAAGTATTGCAAAGATCATGGAATAGTACAACAATTTACAGTACCCCACACTCCACAGCACAACGAAGTTGCAGAAAGGAAAAACATAACTTTGTTGGAGTGTGCACGAAGTATGATGAAATGTAAGAATATCTCAAATGCCTTTTGGGCTGAGGCCATTATCATTGTTGTTTATTTAAAGAATACAAGTCCAACAAGGTGTCCTGATCATAAAACTCCTTTAGAAGCATTGCATGATTCTAAACTAGTAGTTAATAATTTGAGGATGTTTGGGTGTAAATCTTTTGCACATATTCCAAAGGAGAACAGGAAGAAGCTTGATGTTAAAGCTATCAAATGTATTTTTATAGGGTACTGTTCATAATTTAAAGCATATAAATTGTTTGATCCATCTACTCACAAAGCGTTTGTGAGTAGAGATGTAATTTTCCATGAGCAGGTGGAAGGAAATAATGAAGAAAACAATCATGAAGGATGGCATGTACTTCTTGAAGATGAAGAGGTCAAATAAGAGAATCACCAGTAGGAAAAGGCGGCCAGTGACATGGATACATCCACCAGTGAAGAAGAATCTTCACAAAACATAGAAGAAGTCACCAGCCAATTGAGAAGATCTTCACGACAGGTTTGTTCACCTGGAAAATACAAAGATTATGCCTTGATGAGTAGTATTTGAAATTTCATAGAACCTATGATTTTTAATGAAGATAATAAACATGAAGAGTGGATAAATGAAATGGAGAAAGAATATGACTCTATAATGAAAAACAAAACTTGGGAATTGACTGAATTGCCTAAAGATAAAAATCCCATAGGATGTAAATGGATATACGAACCTAAATTCAAAGTAGATGGTAGTATAGATAAATATAAAGCCAGATTAGTGGAAAAAGGGTACTCACTGAAGGAGGGAATTGATTATGTAGAAAAATTTGCACCAATAGCTAAATTAAACACTATAATAATTTTAATTGCACTAGCTACAAAGTACCATTGGAAGCTTTGCCAATTAGATGTAAAATCTTCTTTTCTGAGTGGTGAGTTAAAGGAGGAGGTTTACCTTAATCAACCAGAGGGGTTTGTGAAAAGTGGTCAAGAACATTTAGTGTAGAAATTAAAGAAATAATTGTATGGACTGAAACATGAACCTAGGTCATGGTATGAGAATACATATTCCTTCTTTCTTCAGCAGGGTTATATGAGGAGCAAAAGTGATCCAAATATGTATAACAAGTTTGATGAAAAGGGTCATGTTGTATTGATTTCCTTATATCTTGATGATTTAATTATTACAAGAAATTCAAAAAAAATGATTAGTGGAATTAAGAAGCTGATGTCACATGTATTTGAAATGAAAGATCTTGGTGAGTTACATTAATGCTTAGGTCTTTAAGTTTGAAGAAATTTTGGTCAAACCTTTGTGTCTCAAGGTAAGTATGTCATATCTAAGTACTTAAGAAGTTTAAAATGGATCAGTGTACAGTTTCTTATGTACCAATGCAGCATAACATGAAACTTTACTGTGATGATGGTTCGAAGGAGGTAAATGGTACAGTGTATAGACAAATGGTGGGAAGCTTGAACTATCTCAATACAACTACACTTGCCATAACATATTTTGTTAGTGTGTTAAGTCAGTTTATGGCAAAACCTCTAGAAAACCATTGGAGTGCAGCGAAATGGGTACTCAGGTATCTCAAAGAAACAATTGATTATGGTATTAAATATATTGATTCATTTGATGTTGAGCTGACAGGTTACTCAGATTCATACTGTGATGGAAATACCAATGATCGAATATCTACTACAGGTTATGCCTTTGGCATTGGATCTGGGATTGTTACATGGACTAGTAAGAAGCAACCTATTGTATATGTGTCGTCCATTGAGGCAAAATATAAATCATTGTGTGCAACAACTTGTGAAGTTGTTTGGTTGAGAAGACTACCTCAAGATGTTGGAGAAGAACAAAGGAAAGCTACGATAATCAAATGTGATAAGAAGAGCTCAATCAAGTTGGAAAACAATCCAGTTTAACATTCAAGGACAAAGCATGTTGATACTTAGTTCAATTTTGTTCGAGAAAAGATGCAGTCTAATGACATTGCTTTAATGTATTGTAATACTAGTGAAAATGTTGTTCAACCTCTTGGGAAGATAAAATTTAAACTGTTTAGGGAGATGTTAGGTGTGGATGTCAATCCTTTCTCCATTAAAGGGGAGACTTATAAATAACGGAGATTAGTTTTAATTTAGGTCCTATTTGTTAGAGGTTGATTCCAACCCTCTAAATTGAATATCAACATATATATTGTACTCCTCATTGATTTAATAAAAGTGCACTGCTTGGCTTTGCTTTGATGGCCTCCAGGTGTTGCCTCGCCTGAGAGAAGCCAGTTTCTTTCCCTCCTATTTTCAAGTGGATCAAATCTCTAGAGGTGCAAACCTTTAACCTTTCCTCAAGTTTTGCACTCTAAAAACAATTTTCACCTCAAGATATTGGATCCCTCTTGGAGCTTGATAGATCCAGGTTAAAATGGATCTATGATGGTGGTACTATATAGGTGTTTTGATTATTGTATAGATATGAGTTTATTTATTTATATATACTTTAATGTTTTTTATTAATTTAATATTAATTTATTATTTTGTAGATTTTTTACTATTATTTTAATGTTTTATGTTACATGGACATCTCTCCCATACTAAGTTGTAGAGGTCATTTCATTCTTTCAACACAATTAGACAAAAAAAAATCTATAATTTTAATTGATTTTCTAAACATTCTAGTAGATTTAGAGAGACCCTAAAACCTTTGTCCTTAGCCAATGTTCATACTATAGGAAAAACCATGATGCAAATGAAACCATGGTTACTGTCGAAACGAAAATCCATCGCTGAGGCTGTTTGAAAGTGTACTGTGTTAAAGATAGGGTTTAGATTGGAAGTTACATTGATAGTTATCCAAATTCAATCTCCATCGAACGTAAAGCTCTGGAAACGATGTTGCTGATCGAGTTTAATGAGTTTACCACACGTAAAAAATCATTAAACCGAATGATAAAGAATCACAAGTTGGCTTGAATTTATTATAAATGAAAAATATCGTTAATTCAAGAAAAAATATTGGACAGTGTACAAACGAAGACTAATTGTTCTGCGAAGATTTGATTGCAATGAAGCTCAGAACATGAATATGATGGATTCAGTAAAGCTAAAAAAAACATAAATATATGCTGTATAAGTTTATATTATTTATGTACAGAAGCAGAGCACAGATCCATACGAAAAGACTTATATGTATACATAACAGAGCATGTTTAGCATCCATGCGGTTTTGAACCTTGGTGGGCTATATAAATGAGAACACCCTGATACACGATCTAATCGAGCCATGTAATGATGGACCAAGTTCTTATTTGAAAAAACAAAAACCTGAATTAGAAGAAAGCACAAGGATCCTTCAATTTAATCCTTACGAGAGGGCCGAAGAGTGTTGGACTTTGGGCTTGTAAACAAAATTCATTAACAGTAAAAAAAAATAAAGATAAACAATCACACAACAGAAAAGAACAGAAACATATCTCTTTGCAACCAAGAATGAAGCAATGGATACAATTCTCAAGAAGCTTTTCACTTGCTTCTACATTTAACTAGGAGAGATCTCAAGTGTTACTAGGCATCTGGAAAGACAAACATTTAAGAAACCTCCAAACTAATGTAATGGAAAGGGTATGTATTGTTCCAACTCAACAATCTCTACTTTGACAATGATACCTTGCCCAACGAATCAAGCATCACCTTCCTGCAGGTTAAGAGAAGCCAGACACCACCGTAGCTTCTCTAACAACATTGGTTGTGTGAACATGTCTATAACACCAATTGCTTGTGATATATTTGAGCATTTGCATCACCAACATAAACCTTCCTACTAGGATACTATACATGAGACATATAACTCTTTTGTTCTTCATTATTAGGACATATACGTGAAGAAAACTTACAATGAAAGCCAAAGGAATATTTACCAGTTTTACATTGTTGATACTGAATTTCATGAGTATCTTCTCCACATATTACTATTGTGACAACCAAAGCTTACCATCTTCCCGTATCCATGTATTTCCATTCCCAAGATTTGTTTTATCTCCTCCTAGATCCTTCATATCAAACATCGTAGCCAAATGATCCAACTTATTGATCTCAATCATGCTTGTGCTTGATACAAGCATAACATATAACACCAAGATAATGAATATACCACAAACACAATGGTTATACTCACTTATTGTAAATTTGGCTCATCATGTGAAGGAATCAAACATCTTGTACCATTGTTTGCTTGAGCTTCAGGGCCAACAATGACTTCATGAGTTTGCAAACAAATTTCACTTTGCGATCCTGAACAACTCCTGATTGTTTGATGTACACATCTATGCTAATGATGAATTTTGGGTAGTAGGATCCCACAATCCACATCTCTTAACTCCATCACCATAAACAACAAATATGTACTTCCTTTATTGAATTTGGACAAGCCATCTAAGTGAGCTTTCACCTCTCACCTCAAGGATAATTTCAATGCTTCATTACATGCAATACATGGGCTCTAAAAAACCATGAGCTACAATAAAAATATGCTTGAAAACCATGACCCTTGACCTAACTCCCCCCATGATGAAAACCGACAAAAATTCCCTCAAAGATAGGGTATCTAGCAATATTTCATGCTCCCCTATCATCTAGGTCGTCTAGACTTTACCGATGAAATTTCAAATCCGGGATATGCATTCCTAACCAAGTCTTATAGTCGTATGTCCATTTACATATAATAACTCCAACTCGACCTTTGCAATAAAAAAAATCACCATTTCTTCCATCACCACTCTGCTTCCATGCTTGACTTGCACCATCACCACCAAATCTAACTCCGTCGCCTCCAACAACTCATCATAACGATCCATGATCATCTCGTTGATAGATTTCGTCAAACACTTCGTGTGGATCCTCCAAACTGCAAAACTGAATCAGAAAGAACAAGTAGGTGAGGTCTTGGTATAACTTCATTCAGTAAGTTTGGTATAATGGTGAGTAGGGGGAATAACTTGAGGAGAGTGAAGAGGTCTATTGTGGACATCCGTTCTTCCAGCAGCCTAAGGAGGAAAAATTTAGAATACAAGATCTTCTTGGATTCAGAACTTCAGGAAACTGAAAACGCTATAAAAACACTGCAATCAAACATCCATTACAACAAAGTCACAACCATCCATGTGAATCCTTCAATCATGAACATTCAGTATTAGACGCATATTGAGATGGAGGAAGAAAGATGACTTAGATTAAGCAAGAAGTCTCAAATACAGATACATAACCAGAAACAAGAGGCTTTACTAAAAATTTACAATATGGGAGCCTAACTCTACCATCGACCCTAACAAAATATCAAAACTGAGTATTTATAATCAAAACAACTTGCTCCATTCAGAATCACACTCTAGTCATCGCATTCAAGAGTTGGCATATGGATCTTTCTTTGTTAGGCTGCACCTGCATTCTTCTGCTAGACACAAAGATCAGATCGATATGGGATTTGCAGAAAAAATCCTTGACAGGGGAACTTTTGGGTGACAGTCTTCCCTCCACGGCCAGATTTTCCATGCTTTCCATTTATTTGGTGAAACAAGGTTTCAACCACCTTCCACATTTTCATTAACTACTTTTATCGGGATTAGGGAGAGGCCTGACACCCATGAATGTCTCGGATGAGCTTAAGACTCCTTCGAGTCAATTCTGGCACCTCGAGGTCACACAGATATTCCTCTGTGACTAAATTGGGTGTTTTGATTCCTTGCACAACTCCTCTTCATCTGACACTGGCCTGCGACTGTGTGCCTAATTCCCAAGCACTTCTAGATTTCGCGTTTCACAAGCTTATATTGTGATCCCTGCTAGAATCCCCGAGTCGCAAAATCGTGATTGCGTCGATCGGGCGACATGTATCCCTTTGCATCAGACAACCCCGATGAACATCGACATTTCGGGACCTTGGGCCGTCGACACTTCTTACTTTAGTCTGCCCCCCCCCAAATGACTTCCTCCATGTTGATCCTATGCCATGAGTCTTTCAGGAATGGACGGTCAAGATAATTTCATGACTTCGCATGTCACGAGTATTCAACACTCTACCCTCCTACTTTCCAGACTCGTGAAATTGTGAAAAGTTGATCCAACGATCTTGATCTCTCCTTTGATCAACGACTGTGATTTTTTCACTATTTTACATTTTGTGAGTTCCAAAGACTTTTCTTTTGAATTCTCCATCTTGCGAAATCACAAAATACTAATCTTGCGCCACACATCCTTTTGAAATGAACGGCTCCAATCATTTTGTTATTTAAGACTTGTATTTGATGTTAAAATTGGTGCAACTGTATGATCCTGATTACCCATTGGCCATCAATCTGATCTACTCGATAGAGATGCTACAAGAGAATGCATGAGTATCATGGCTTGGCATGGGAGTGGCTTGCTTCCAAAGTGGCTAATAAAGAAGAGTCTATGGTTGGGTGGAAGGGAGAACACCCACAATCAGTTGGCTAGCTAACTTCTTCATAAAATAGATAAGTAATTGTATGTTCTATGTGTAGAGTAAAGTGAATGGTTGTTGTATGTAAATACTCTTAAAATGTTCAAGTCTTCTTGATGGATTGAGTGTTTGTTCTATTAGCATTACTCCGTGTCTAAGGGAATATGTAACTGTATGGTATTGCATGTGTTTCACACATTTGAATTCAAGGACCCTCTAACTTTCTTTAAATAGTAGTAGTTTTCTACAATTTATAGAATGGGAGTATTTACATATATAAGGACATGAATATGTGAAGAAACTAAAATACTATGTACCCATGCTTTTCATGTGCATTTAGTAAAACAAATAGTCGCAGTTGGTTCCTATGAGAAGGAATCAAATATATAGGCCAAAAAATCAAATGGAAATCCTCTGAGAGGAATTAAGAATTTTAATCTTCTTTAAAAGGATGGGTGGGTTACCCATCGAGATCCCCAAGATAACTAGAGAAACTTAGTAGCCATTGATCTGGGGAGGGAGTTGATCTTGACCATACAAAGATAGACTAGTCCAGTCGGAAAAAATACCTATGAAATTCAACAATTGAATCTCATCCATAATATCTGAGCATCAACCGATATGGATCATCGAGTTTCATAACCAATCTCAAGAGGGAGTTCTACGACCTGAGGCATTGGACCACTGGACCTATGAATTTTTCTAGGTATAAACCCCTTGGAAGTCCTGATATGATAACATCTGAGGAATAGGGTTCCAGACCCTGGTTCCATACCTTAAACTATAATAAGCCCGAGAGAGAGAGAGGGTGATATCATAATGAAACATTGTACCAACTTGGAAGACATGGTGTCGTGGAAGGGACACCTATCAACATCTAGTTAAGGGTTAGTGGAGTGTGGGACCCTCGTCAACCATAGGCATTGTTGAAAGCGTAACAAATTCGATCCATTGGATCTAAGGGTGGACATACCTCTAGCCTAGATCCCCGTGGGGAAAAGTAAATCAGACCCCAAATAACGGGGACATTTAGTTTACATGATCTCGGTAAGGATTTGAGGTCTCAACGTCCACTATCAACTAGTGGCGATGTGTGTTCCACTTAGATTTCACATGATGGATATATATCCATTGTATTTCTTGTGGTAAAGGCCAAGATTCATAATCCTAGGGATTAACTTAATTAAGTACCCCGTAATCATCGAGGTCAACCTAGTAAACAACGTCATAATCTTGGGCATCGAGGTTTCTCGAAGCCCATGCCATGTGGGAAGAGTCCTGACATCTGATGCCAAGTGTCAACCTGTCACTCAACAAATGACACACATGTCGTGACGTGGGAGGGCCATGTTCCACCCATCGATGGTGCCACATGTCACATCAATTTGGCATATTTGGATGAAGGTCCAGGTGAAAAATGAGTGCCACATATTGCTGCGAGTGCCACATGTCATGCTAGGTGGCGTGAATAGATAGGGCCACATGCCCCAAGATGCCAACTGTATCTTGGATCTCGAACCACCAGGAGGTTTTAGGAAAATAGGTCTTACAAAAAGGGACGATAGTCGGTCCCGAGTAGATCTAAGATGACATCAGATGACACCATTCAACGAATAGGAAGAAGGCAATTGTCAATTCCATGTTAGGCGAACCTTGAGTACTATGATTATGTGTACATCCATGCCAACTGACATTGAAGGTCCATGTGTCATGATGTGAGTGGTGCCACATTGCATGAAAATTTGACATAATTGGACACAGATCCTTGAAGGAAATGAGTGCCATGTGTAGAAGAAGTACAAGCGCCACATGTCATGCTAGATGGTAGACAATGGTGGGGCCATGTGTTAAAATAGGTGGTTTGTTGTGGATAGAGCTACTTGTCCTAAGTACCAGCTCATGGCGAATCGAGCCTTTTTGGGCTGTACAATTAATGAAAGGGTCGAGGTTCGAAGACTCCAACGTCCGAGAGTTTGAGGTGGCATAATCCTGATGATCAATGAATATGTGTCATGACCTAGAGAGAGGAAATATCGAGAGGATGAGAAGTTATGTGCTGAGTGTGGAAAAGGTTGAAGGCCGCTATGACGAGGGTGTGATGGCTAGGTGGAAGGCGTAATGTTGACGTAAAATCAACAAACATGCCCTTCAGGTAGGACACATCAATGCCATGTCATATGGGAATGATGACATGGAGCCACGTGGATGCCACATGGAAGTACATAGGCATTTGACTAATAAAGGCCTAGAAAGTTCAAAGGGACATAACTTTTGATCTATAGCTCCATTTTGAGCAAGCTTACAGTCGTTGGAAATCTCTCGGTGAGAAGAAGACGATGGTGCCCTTTTTAAATGGATTCGAGGTGGTTCGAGAAAAGTGAAAATTTAATACCCCATCCCTTAAAAGGGTACTTAGGGGGTTGGGTGTGTTACAAACACTTGGTAAGCTAGTGAGACTAAACATTGGCTAAACTAGAACATGAGATCTCACAATGAACTTTGCCCTGAAATAGTTCATTCAAAATGATTAAGTTAACCACAAGCTCAATGACTATCTCAAGGTGACCCCATCATGTTGGACCACTACTTTAAGGTGACCCCGTCATGTTGGACCACTATGTAAAGGTGAACCCATAGCTCATTTTGATAACCCTACTGATAACAAGTTAGTTTTAGGTTAAAGGGTTCAGACAAATTTAAATGCTTGTTTATTTTATTGTTAATATATGAGGGTTTCTTTTTTTATTTCTTTCACTTCAAATTTTTTTTCATTTTACTTTATTAACATTACATTACATTAAATATCTCATCCACATTGTTAGATTGAACCACACTCCCCTTCATTCTGGTATGTGTAACTTGAATGGTATGTTAATGAAAAAATGATGAGACCAATTGAATAAGTCCAATACTAGGACTATCATTTAAACCATGACAAATTTGGGAACATAGATACAAGAAAAAGTTTAAGGGCTAAATTTATCCCATGAGCTAATTTTAACCAAGTTTTTTATACTGTAAAATATGTATGGATTCCATATAAATAGCCTTAGTTGAAAAAAGTCCTATTGTGGCATCTAAGATGAAGGTAGTTTGGTATTATTTTAACATTTAAGCTTGTGCAAATACTTCCTAAGTTTAAAAAAATTATAATCCTAACTTCCAAGTTGAAGATGAATTTAGTAGTTCACATACACCCATTTCTAACACTATTTATGCCAAAACAAAGTGTAACACTAAAATTTGGAAAAGGAAAATTTAGAACATTGGAAGGAGGGCTCTTTACCTTTATTTAGTGCATCTCACATTATGATTGACTACATTTTTTTTTTCTGTATCACTACCCTGAAGGAGTTACAATTTGTCCTCTTCCATGGAAAGCCACTATGGTGCTATCATGCCCTTAAGATCATTAGAGCTTTGATACCAAGTTAAGAAATAGGTGAAGTGAAGTAAGAGATAAGCTTCAAGAACTTGGCAAAAAAAACTTTAATCTATATTCAACTAATATATTAATACAATGATATTAATTTATAGTACATGTAATTTGACCACCTCTATATTTAGATTGAAGTAACAACTCTCCAATAGATAATGACAACACCTCATTAATAGATAAAGATGACAACTCATAAGAAAAATGATCTCAAACTTATATTATATTATGATTGTATAAAGTCAAACTTAAAAATGACACTCCAACCAAGGCATATTAAATATATACCTAATACATAGGAAACGTTAATCAAATTTAAAGTCTAACAACCAAAAAAAGTCGAGTCGGACATCTAGGTCCGAGGTAAATTAGTATAAAAGATACCTCTTTTTTGACATTGAACTCACAAAAGAAGCTTCCATGGCCTAGTTTTTAGAAGCACTTGGAAAAGATTAAAACCCTAATTAGCATTAAATTACCGTGTAAGAAACAAATTTTCCCTGGTTCTCCAACCGTGCAGGCAATCTCTATAGCGTATTTTCAACCTGAGCAATTCGTTCGTTGTAATTTTTACAGTCAAATATATCATCAAGTATCACGAAAATTAATATGGAGCGTACAGAAATAGAGAAGAAAGCAAATTACACTGAGCTTTGACTGTGATTACCTCCGCGCACCTTCAAATCTGTTATGCTACCTGTCACCATTGTTAAATAGTAGGACACGGGAGGGTTGAACTGTATTGTATTATCTTATCCACTGTTATCATTGAGGGCAGTTTATGTTATTTGTTTTGTATTCAATGGCTTCTTCCTTAACTAGATCAACGATATCGTTCAGAAGGCAGGGCTCATCGGGGATTGTATGGCGAGACGGTTGGATTCCCAGGGAATCAGACGGATCTGGCAGATCAGCTCTGGCCATTAATAATAATGGTCATGTTGCTGCCGATGGTGTTGTGTCTGAAAATATGTTGAAGCTGCCTGAGATTTCGACAAACCAGGTTTTGCTTCACAGCGGAAGCCTCGGATCGAATCTCACGCCTTTCGCTGGTACTGTCTATCGTCATGAAGATCATCGTATTCACAGGAGGGAAATTATTAGTATTGGTGAAATTTACTAATTTAACAATTTTTCACGGAATTTCTAGCAAATGTCCCCNATGACACTCCAACCAAGGCATATTAAATATATACCTAATACATAGGAAACGTTAATCAAATTTAAAGTCTAACAACCAAAAAAAGTCGAGTCGGACATCTAGGTCCGAGGTAAATTAGTATAAAAGATACCTCTTTTTTGACATTGAACTCACAAAAGAAGCTTCCATGGCCTAGTTTTTAGAAGCACTTGGAAAAGATTAAAACCCTAATTAGCATTAAATTACCGTGTAAGAAACAAATTTTCCCTGGTTCTCCAACCGTGCAGGCAATCTCTATAGCGTATTTTCAACCTGAGCAATTCGTTCGTTGTAATTTTTACAGTCAAATATATCATCAAGTATCACGAAAATTAATATGGAGCGTACAGAAATAGAGAAGAAAGCAAATTACACTGAGCTTTGACTGTGATTACCTCCGCGCACCTTCAAATCTGTTATGCTACCTGTCACCATTGTTAAATAGTAGGACACGGGAGGGTTGAACTGTATTGTATTATCTTATCCACTGTTATCATTGAGGGCAGTTTATGTTATTTGTTTTGTATTCAATGGCTTCTTCCTTAACTAGATCAACGATATCGTTCAGAAGGCAGGGCTCATCGGGGATTGTATGGCGAGACGGTTGGATTCCCAGGGAATCAGACGGATCTGGCAGATCAGCTCTGGCCATTAATAATAATGGTCATGTTGCTGCCGATGGTGTTGTGTCTGAAAATATGTTGAAGCTGCCTGAGATTTCGACAAACCAGGTTTTGCTTCACAGCGGAAGCCTCGGATCGAATCTCACGCCTTTCGCTGGTACTGTCTATCGTCATGAAGATCATCGTATTCACAGGAGGGAAATTATTAGTATTGGTGAAATTTACTAATTTAACAATTTTTCACGGAATTTCTAGCAAATGTCCCCAAAAAAAAAATCATCTTAATAAACCATTTAACTTAAAACTATAAGTAAATAGCTAACTATACAGAAATAATCAATTTAACAACCTCATTTAGTAAAACATTTAAGATAAAGCTATAAGTAAGTGACAAACTATACAGAAATAATCAATCTAACAACGCCATTTGTAAAAGCTATGAGTAAGTGGGAGCAAATTGTGAACATAAAAAAGTGCAAAAACAATACATCTCTAGAATAAGTTGTAATGACGATTTCTACTCATTATTCACTATAAAGATGCAGTGCTCTTTCTCTTCTTAAAACTACTTTCATTCATTCCTCCTTTGAGTACCTAGGGTTTATTGAATCCTAGTCTTTTCCTTTGCCATGATTTGGATTCTCAAATAAGTATTTTGTTGTTTTTCTCTGCTTTTCTCTCTTTTTTTTACTCTTATTCTTGCTTCTCAACCTTACCAACCTAGTTGATGCAAGGTTGACAAATGGATCGAGGTAATTTAGCTAGTTCAAGAGGAAGATATGGTGTATGTATGAATGGAGGGGACGATGAGGGGGTTTGTTGTGGAGGAATAGCTTCCTCAATAGTGACTCCTTAGTAGACGCCACAATCAAAGATATCATTTTTTGGTTGGTTTGTGGATATTGGTGGGGTCTTTGGTGAGGATAACTATCATTCTTCACAACCATCCAAACTACACCCAATTAACTTTAATTTTATGTTTATTTTGATGTTTATAAAGAAATTTAATTATTAATTAACCAAATAAAATAAAATAAAATAACCCTTCTCAACCTTAAATATTGTGTTTTTCATCATTACCATTTCTACTCTTTAAACTATAAATATTCATTTTTAATATAATTTATTAATATTTATTTTGATATTTATAAAAAAATTTAATTATTAATTAACCAAATAAAATAAAATAAAAATATAAAATTATAATTTTTTTAACTTTCTACAATAAAAAAAATCACACTAAACATGCCAACCAAAACAATAATTTAATTTCATAAATTAATTTTATTTTTTATATAAATTAAAAAATAGTGTAAAAGAGAATAGATTAAACGAAACCATTTTCAATAAGAAACGCAACTCAAACCAATATCAAATCTTACTCGCATGATCACATTGAGATAAAGGGAATTAGTGTAGTTAGTGTCTTATGTTGCTTATAGATATTGTACCCCTACGGTTGATATGAAGGTTTTCAATACATATTTAATATTCGTTTAAAAAAGTTGTTTTCCTTATATTTATTTTTCATTTTTCAAGTTATTTTTTAATTTTAAAAAATATATTTTATTTAAATAAAAGAAAAATTAAGAATATCAAGTGTTACCAAGAAGAAACATTAAAAATTGGAGGGTCTATTATGATTTCTCACATACACAAGCTCTTCACTTTAGTAGTGAAGCACGACTTGTCTAAACCTTGGACTCAAAGTCTCATTGTACCTAGTTTTAAAAGTGAGGATTAAAACGATCCATGTGATCGTATGACCATTATGATTAGCCCCATTTTATCCAAGCTATATGGAAGTATTTTGGAAAATAAGATAACCATATGGCTAGAAAGCCATGGAAAAAGACCTAAAGTTCAAGTCGTTTTAATTGGTTATCATTCAACCGTGGACCACCTTATCACACTTAGGACCATTGCAGAGGAGTGTTGCAACAATAAAACCAATCGTATGTATTCACCACCGTATAATTCCAAATGTTTCTATAGAAGATGATGTTTTTTTTTTATAGAAGACATAAAGTTTGGGGTTAATTCACTTGCAAATAGGAAAGCTAAGGACATGGAGAGCTACCACGATGAAATATTAAAAATTGGAGGGTCTATTTTGATCCCTCACATACACAAGCTCTTCAATTTAGCAGTCAAGCAGGGCTTCCCTAAACCTTGGACTCAAAGCCTCATTGTACCTATTTTCAAAAGTGAGGATAAAATAAATCCCTCTAATTATGGGACCATTATGATTAGCCCCATTTTACCCAAACTATATGGAAGGCTTTTGGAAAAGAAGATAAGTATATGGATAGAAATCCACAGAAAAAGAAATAAAGATCAAGTCAGTTTTAGAGGTTATCATTCAACCGTGGAGCACCTTATCACACTTAGGATCATTGCATAGGAGTGTCTCAATTATAAAACCAATAACCTTTGTTGTTGCATTTACTTTAGTAAATATTTTGATAGTGTTCCTAGGACCAACCTTTGGAGTAGGTTAGAAGAGATAAAAGTTCCCTATGGGATGGGAGTTGCTATAGTAAGGTTGTATGAGAGAATTATTTACAAGTTTAGGAGCACTAAGGGTTGGTCAGAAGAAATTAAATGCAATATAGGAGTCAGACAAGGTTGTCCCCTTTCCCCTACCCTTTTTGGCATTTACATTGACAAGTTAGAGGACTGTTTGGAAGTCGTAGGTTGCGTTGGCCTAACTTTTTCTAGTATATTAATCATCCTTCTTCTCTATGTTGGTGAAATTATTCTTATGGAATGGAATCCATATGACCTTAGTAAACATCTTAGAATACTCAAGGAATTTTTCTCTAGTACATGTATGACTGTGAACACTGACAAAATGAAGGTTATGATCATTAAATCCAACAAGATCACCTATGATAATTTTGTATATGAAAATAATATATTGGAGGAAGTGTCTTCTTACAAGTATATTGGAATTGATATTCATCACAAGCTCAATTGGAACTATAGCATTGGGAAAAGGATAAATGGAGGGTGGAAAGTTTATTATGGGATTGGAAATAATTGTAAATTATCAAACCTTTGGCACTGAATAAGAAAAGATCCTCTTTGAGACTATTGTCAATCATGTTATCCTATATGGATGTGAAGTTTGGGAATGTAGTATCTCTCAAGAATCCTTGAGAATGCTAGAGTAGATCCAAAATAATTTTATAACTTATAATCCCAAAATTAAGGGAAATACACCCCATCATATCCTCCTCATCAAAGCGAGCCTTTTCCCCATTGAGAACAAAAATATTATTAAGTACTTAATCCAAAATAACAAGATAAACAACATGGATAACAAGAGGCTCCCTAAAATTGCTTCAGACTCTAGCCAAAATTAGGAATGACTCAAGCGAGTATGAGATAATGATGCAAAGTCTTGGATAATTCTTTGGGGAATAAAAGAAGAAGTTATTTTGAAAAATGCGGATGATAATAAAAATATTGTACAAGATAAAGTTAAGGAGAATCTATGGTGCGATAAAGAATTAGAGGATACAAGAAAATTAAGATATCATAACGAGGTTCTCAACCCTAACCTTGAAGATCAAAAGTGTCTCTATGTCTTGACTAGCATAAAGAAGAGAATCAATACTGGTAAAATAAGAACTAATTCTCATGAGTTGCATATTGAAATTGGGCATTGGACAATCCCGAAAACACCATGGCAAGAAAGAATCTATCACCTTTGTGACACCAAGAGGGTTGGATATGAAAATCACTTTCTCCTATAATGCCCCACGTATACCTAAATTATATCCCAATTTTCAAATATTTGTCACAATACAGACCTTCCTAACCTTCTAAGTCATCAACAATTTAATGATCTTGGAACACTTCTCTTAATGGTTTTCAAGCTTCGAAATAAAATTTTAAAGAAATCCAAGTAATCTCTTGCTTTTCATAAGGTATGATAGACCAATTCTTGTCTCAGTGGACGTTAATCGTGATCATCATCATATATTTAAAATTTTGAAAATATTTTATGGATTAATTCTCTAATAATTAAATATGATTTTTTTTTTTTTTTTATA
>SNQJ01S0012997.1:97797-116726 GCA_010110895.2 Picea sitchensis
TCTATAGCTTATCAATTACATATAAAAAATAGATCACACCATAGTATAAATCAATATAGTTCCATTTTAAGTATAGTTCCATTTTAAATCTAGATCTATCATGCATGGATAGGGATCAAATACATTAAGGTGAAAACCCTTTTAAATGGAAAAATTTTGAGAAAGGTTTTTCATCTCAAGGTTCAAGACTTAAGATAGTGCTTTGGTGGTTGTACTTGCATGCAATTCCTTAGAAAACAAAAAGTGGGTTTGATAAAAATATCCCATTATACAATTTCCATTGGTAATTTGTCCTTGTCATATATTTGTGTTTAACAATATATATTTTCTATATTGACATATACATGTTTATATATATGCTTATTATATTCATATTCTAATCACATTCATTTTATTTTTATTTTATTACTTCAGAGGTTTTGACGTTATGTTTCTTGTATTTTATTTCTAATTCATTCCATATTGTTCGATTTCAATATGTAATGTAATTCACTCCCACCTTAAGCATACTATTATTGATACCTTTAGTGAATAGTTATTTAAATAAATGCAACTTGTTCATTTTGAGGTGTCACAAATCAATATAGTGAAAATTATTTTATAGTGCAAAATATTTTATACTATATCAATAAAATTAATGATATAGTGCAAAATATTTTATTTATGGTAGAAATTGAATTCTTTTGTTATACATTTCAACTCCATGTTGAGATGGAAGGAATTACACACCCCCCTCATACTTAGGAATATGCCTCACAAATGTTTTGACTATAATTTTTTTAAACATTCAATATGTATATACTATGATGAGGATGTTAACCACCACCACCACCACCATATCTAATATTGATATTGAAATATTTTATTTATGGCCCACATTAAAACATTTTTTTTTTATTAATATTTTTTAAATGTTATGTGTCAACACCATGTTCAACATGGGAGGAAATACACATCTCCCTCATACTTGGTTTTATATAGCTTCTCTAAACAAAATAAGATCCATCTAAACTCCTAAGTAGATCCAAGGTAGATCCATATTAATTGTGGCTTGAATGGGGCTTCCTTGTCTAGTGGATCTTGAGTTAAGATGGATCTAGTTGATTCTTAGTGAGTTCCACCATAGATTCATCTAAAATATGGATCAAAACTTGATGAAACTTTTTCAGCTCTAGGGATTCGACCCCTCTTAATGCATAATAGAAAGTTAAGATGGATATATATATATATATATATGTTATTAGATTTTTTAAATGTCAGGTGTAAACTATGTGTTAAGCATAAAAGGAATTACACAACTCTCTCATACTAGTCTTTGGAAAACGCCTCTGCAATAAGAACCATCTAAAATCCTAAGTAAATTTAGAGTAGATCCATCTTACGTGTGGCTTGTATGGGGTTATTTTTAAGGTCACGGCCAAGCCAACACACCAAATTGGTGTATGAGACCCCGTTGTTTGTGGGACAAAGGACCCCCCCTCCGCCCAACGATTTGACTGGTGAAGTCTACGAAGGTATACATACCCTACCCCCCTCTGGATTTGAACCTGTGACCTCTTAAGAGGAAACACATGTTCTTAACCATATATATTTGATACTGAATATTTTATATTTTGTAAATGTCATGTGTCAGTTCCATATTAAGTATTAAAAGAATTACACTTCTACCTCATAAATAAAAAGAACCAATTGAAAGATACATATTTTTTTTACTTTGAATTACTTTTTATATCTCTATACAAACTTATATAAAATTAGTTACACATCTCCCTCATACTCAGCGATAAAAAACACATTTCAACTCAATAATTGATTAAAAAATTGTGCTTTCTCTTATGTAAATGAATGCATTTTCCATTATAATTACAATATTAAAAGTTTTGAAATTTTCAAAACTTCTTTATTTACATTTATTTATTTTTTGGATTTTACAAAATTGATTTTTTTTTAATAATAGTTTTTTATACCTCCAACCAGGTATATTGTAATCGCTTAACTTGGCATTAATTGGTGAGTGGATTCGTTTTAGCCTATGGGTAAACATTAGGAGTGCAAAAATAATTTTTATTTTTTCCTTTTTTGGGAACAATTTTTCTTGGTCTCATTGGATGCACGTGTGAGGTGATTTTGATTTTCCAATTTTATCTTATTATCAACTATGGTTTTTTTAAATTATAAAAAAATATTTAATGCTTTTGGTACTAGTACAACTCGTTGGTTTCTTGGGAACGTTGGTGTATAATTGTCAGGGTAACGAATTGAGGGTGGTATGAGTGGCTTGGGTTTGGGCAACGTTACGTTTCGCTTGGAACCCTAAGTATTCAATTCTATGATCAACAAATTCCCAACGACATAAAGTATTACAGTCTTCGATCAACAAATAACGGGTGCCGCAAATGTTTTTTGATTGCATGGTATTGCGTGTAGCTGTTGAAGAATGAGTGCCATATTTCTTTTGTAACACTCGAGATCTAACATTTATTTGAGGCTTAGTGGGTGTGCTATTGTACCTGTGGATGGTTTATTTCACATTTATTTTCCATTATGTGAAGCATTGGACTACGAGATGGGATTGATGTTATGAGAGACATTAAGTTGCATTGTGGGTGTGTTGAACCGGTAATCTGGGTTTTGTAGAGTGTCATGAGTTTTCATTGTTGTTAGCATATTGGGTCATGGTTGTTGGTTTATTACATTGTCTGGTTGATAAAATCATAGAAATCCTTATAGCTTTCCATCACAATGAGTATGTTAGTCGGGGTCTATTTCTTACTTTTCGTTTTGTTATGAAAGACATTGTGGGTGTGATCAAATGGTAACCTGGGTTTTGCAGAGTGTCATAGGATGCACTCACTATGAGTACATCGAGATAGGATTGCTAGTTTATTAGATTCTATGGTCAACAAAATTGTCCATGACGCGAGTGTTTTGGAGTTGGGTAATGCTACTTGTCCTTATCGATTTTGTGTTGGTGCAAAGTGCTATAGGTTTCCATCGTTGTGAGTACCCTGGTCCAGGATTCTTGGTTTATTTTTTTTATTATCTTTTTTCAAAGAGAATAGAAGATAATAAATTATTTTGGTAGAGTTTATTAGATATGTTCTAGGCTTGGCTCGTTCACAACTATAGTATTATATTTTCCTTTATAACCATGAAATTCTAGCTTTGCTGGTGCGAATTTCCATATGGTGCAGTCGTTGTGGGTACCCTGGTTTAGTTCTTATTAGTCCTTATCTTTTCTCCAATTCAAAGCTATAGTAACTCAGTCCGATTCTTTCTTTCTTTCAGTTTTTTAATTTGTTGACAAAGAGAATGGGTTAGTTTCGTGGATTTTATTCGCTACGTTTTTTGTTTCTTTAGTTGATGGTTATAGTATGATTACACTTTCCTATTCTAATCGTGGATAAAATAAAAAAAATAGGATGGTATATTATAAATTTTTTTTCTTCTCTAGTTCAAAGCTATGGTGCCCTGGTGCGGGGTTCTTGTTTTTCGTTGGTTTATTTTGTTGTTGTCAAAGACAATAAATATTGATTGAAGTTGTAGGAGCATGGAAATTAGTTTCTTGGGTTTTATTTGGTTCAAAGCTATGATGTTAATATTTATGTTCGAAGCTATGGTGCCTTGGTGCGATTGTTTCTTCTTTAGTTTTTAGTTTCTCTAGTTCACAACATTTGTATGATTATATTTTCCATGTTCTAGCCGTGGACAAAGTAGAAACTTAAGAGAATAAAATATAAACTTTCTAGTTTCTGAGGTTGAAAGATACAGTACCCTAGTCCTTGCTTCTCATTTTTTTTAGTTTCTTTCCCTGTTGTCAAAGAGAATAAATATGGTGCTAGATTGATTCAAGTTTATTCACGTGGAAATTAGTTTCTTCGGTTTTCTTTGGTTCAAAGCTATGCCATGATTATTTATATTCAATGCTATAGTGGTTTTTTGTCAAAGATAATAGATTGGTTTGGTATAATTTATTAGATATGTTGTCGATTTCTCTGGTTCTCATCTATGGAATCATTTAATTTTCTTTTTCTAACCGTGTAGTTCTAACTTTGCTGGTGCAAGTTGCTATATTTTTCATAGATTTTATTCGCTATGTTTTTGGTTTCTCTATTTGATGACTATAGTATCATTATAATTTCCTCTTCTAACCATGGATAAAATAGAAACTTAGGAGAGTAAAACAGATTTTTTTGCTTCACTAGTTCAAAGCTATTGTGCTCTGGTCTAGGCTTCTTATTTTCATTAATTTCTCTTCCTATTGTCAAAGAGAATACATATTGATTGAAGTTTTAGCCACAAAGAAATTTGTTTCTTAGGTTTTAAGTGGTTCAAATTTATGTTCTCATTATTTATGTTGCAAGCTATAGTACCTGGGTCTGATTGTTGTTTTTTTTAGTTTTTGTTTTGTTGTCGAAGCGAATACATTAGTTTCATAGATTTTATTTCCTATGTTTTTGGTTTATTTGGTTCGCGACTCTAGTATCATTATATTTTTCTCTTCTCAAAGATAATAGAGATGTTGCTAGATTGGTTCAAGTTTTAACATTGTGAAAATTAGTCCCTGACATTTTCTCTGGTTCAAATGTATGTCGCCATTGTTTATATATATGTATTTAATATATTATTGTTTAGGACCCCGGATGGGGTGCCACGTCAAGCATATTGGCCACGCAATGGAGAGCTTGGCAGGGCCTTAAATACAGGCCATCGATGCCCATATCCTCACCATTAATATGGGAGAAATCCCGAGCAGCCAAGCCCATGGGAAGAGGACTCTCACGCGTGTGAAGAGGACGGGCGCACAAGGCACTAGGGGGATAACCTTAATGGCTAATATTGTCACAGTCACCCTCATGTTTATCAGGGGTTCTGGATGGGATACAAGGCATTTTGAATTCAATCATCCATGCTTTGAATTTTTTGAGCGTTGGTGTAGAACTAGCCACCAAGTCAACGTGCTGGTTATATCTTTGATCATCCACATGCCGAGATAAAGAGGCCGACCTCGTAGAGGCACAACATGGTATGAATTTGATGCTTGTAGGAAGAGACAACATAAATTTGAGAGGGCGTTGTCCATAGCTCGAATGCAGAGAGCCCGTAAGACCAGGAGGCCTAAGATGCCTCCCATGGCCTATGTGGAGGAGATTTCTCTAGAAGAACCCATCCAGGTTCCTCCGGAATATCTCCTCTTCACTGTTCATGATAATTGGAATCCACCAACCTGCTTTCTGGACACAGCTAAGCCACGGATCGTAGAGATGCCACATAGTCACAAGGAAGGTGACCCAACAGAGGAACCCACCACTTTCTATGTCAAAGAATAAATCATGGATGGTGTGGAAACGACGACGACTTCAACAGTAGGTGAATTCTCAAGGGAAGCAGACCACCAGGAAGCTCAACGAGGACAGTAAGACAGGCGCACGACTGGAGAAACAGAGGAGAGTCAGGTAAGGGATGGTGGCAGGGTTCTAGAGCCACGTCCCCTCTCTTACATGCAGGAAGCATAGCATGTCCATCCTCCATTCCTCCACCCAGAACACCTGGAGTTGATATTTGGAACGAGAAGCCTAGTGGAAGACCAAATCCAACGTTCCCTCCAAATCAACCAATGCCTCGACATGTTGTATGATGCCTATTCCAACACGTTACTAGGATGTCAATGCCCAACGTGTGCACAACCCTTCGCGCTCCCAGCCAGAGCGAGATGGAATTAAGAAGATGATGTAATCCCCGGGTAATTGCTACTATGAATGTTTCTGGTTAGAGGTTTTGTTTTTTTCAGAAGTAGGGCTCTAGCCCTGTCACACTTTCAATGTGTTGTCAGTAGTAAGATTAGGAAAGATTTTCAGACTAATGGTGGCCATACGTCCTGGTTTCCTTCGGGCAGGATAGATGGCAAGTCAGTTTATGAAACAAGTTGCATAGGAAGCCAACTGTCCTGGTTTTCATTTTTTAGGTGGGACAGTTGGCATTCCAAGTGTTATTGTAAGCCTGCACTTTTAATTCAATAAGATCCTCCCATTTTTTACTTTATATATATATATATATATAATTGTTTAGGTATATTACAAGGTTATTAGTTTGTATAGTAATGTATATGTTTTCTTTGTTTCAAATCTACGTCTTAATTGTTTATATTAATTAATATTAATATATTTAACAATAAGTAGATATTGAATATATATATATATATATTTAATATATTATTGTATTGTGTAGATTATGGTGTTATTGGCATGTATAGTAATGTATATTATATTACTAATCAATTATATATATAGTTAAATATAATTGTGATAGTATTAATATGGGTAAGTATATATATGGGTGTGTGCATGAAGTTGGTGGTCGAAAAAGTGGCAAGGGAGTCAGTAGGAGCGTGAACTCACATGAATGTGTGTCTGTTCTTAGAAACACATAAGTGTTCCTAACCCTATAGGTTTGGAAGTGCCCAAACCTCCACTCATCTTTCCACGTAGTTTTAGTGGTAGGAACACACATGTGTTCCTAAGAGCGCATGCACGTTCCTAGGAACACATGCACATTCCTCTACTAAATTATTTTAAAGGGTCGTGAGCGTGATTTGTCCTCATTTGCACAACTCATGCTCATATTTTTACCTTCATTGACCAAATAGAGAGGAGATACAGAGGAGAAGCAAGGTGATGATCTTTCTACTGTGTCCCACTCAAGCCAGGTATGTTTGATTTCTCTTATTTTTATCCCAATTTAGTAATTTCCAATTTAATCTTTTTCTCCCAAGAATCTAAATTAAATAAATTTGTAATTTTCTATTTTAATGAAAAAACCAATCTAATTTACATGTCATGGCTTATTAAATTGCAGCCTATATAATAAAATGGAACCCAGAGACAAGGTAAACTACTCAAAATAAAACCAAGGAGAGAAAAACCCAACCCACCAAAACCACCCAATTTAAACACTCAAATTGATGAGGGGTTGGTTATATTAAGAACCATTGAGAAACAATTAAGGGAAACTAGAGAGCCTAGCACAGTCTCCTTGACCACTTCTTTGGACATCATTTTGAAGTCCATTGCAAGTTTCCAAGGGAAATTGACCTATATTTCTGATTGCAGGGAAATAATGTATGAGTATTATAGAACTGGTTTGGATAGGAACCAAGTCAGAGACTTGAGCATTTCAAAACAACAAATGTTGTCTATTTTTAGGGATCCTAGAAATCGACAAGAACTACCATTTACCAAGAAACAGATCTCCATTGATGGGTGCATCCATCCCCAGACTAGTCAAAACTGGATGGATAGGTGGTATATGGTATATGATAAACCTCCATGAAATAACAGGGAGGTGCCCTTATATTTTCTAAGACAATTATTGGATGAATTTATTTTGGGTAAGCATGTCAACTACTTTAACATGGGTGACTTCCATGGGGTGGGTGGAGGGTCTGCATAGGACCTATAACATGCCATTTGCAATCCCATCTTAGGTCCTTGTTCCCCTAGGAGAAGGATTGACCCCCCTACCCAACATCCTACTATTGAAGAGAGCTTGCAATAGGTACAAGTATCCATTTCATCATTGAATCATAGCCTAGTGAAACACAATAGCTTTTTTTCACTATGTCGACAAGAGGTGACTGCTAGTGACATTAAAGGAGAGGTTGGAGCTTCATCATGCACATAAAAGTATAGTGAGGAGAGGGAACATGGACATAGAAGACATCCATGTGAACCTACTAGATTCTCGAGATGCAGACATATATGATATGGGCCTATAGAGCCGAGTGGAAAACATAACATCATGGAAGAGGTTAGTATCTTAACCGTCTCTATGTTCTTCATCATTGTATATTTATTTTGTATTATGTGTATTTATATCGATATTTTATTGTATGTTGTTTTTCAATTTTTATGTCTGAGTAGTAGACCCTCTACGCCCATGGATGCATCAGTTCCTAGCCCCACCATTGATGTAGTAGTAGAGGAAACATGCTCATTGGGTGCACCCCACACATAGGTATGTGTCACATTTGATAAATTCACCATAGTCATTTCTTTATTTTATGTCATCCTCAAATTTTTAATGTTCTTGTGTTTCTACAGGATTTGGGACTAGACGATGTCAGGGAATGTCCATATGGGATGGAAAAATCACCTACATCATAGGTATCATGTGTAGAGTTAAATATCATACAATTCTCAATTTGTTTGTGTTTATGTTTTTGAATTTTACTATTTGGTACTAATAGTTCAATATTATTAATATGTATGCATGCTACTGGCATATTTTCTAGTTACAGTACTAATGCACTCCCTGGGAACCTGGGATTTTATTTTGGGTTACCTTTCTCCATTCCTAGGGACTTGAAATCACTTGTACAACCTATGGTGGTCTATCTCATCCGACCCCCAACATTTGTCTTATTGCACACATCCTTAGAGGATTCACACACAACCCACCCATCCACACCACCTCTTCCATCGCATCCATCCACATTGGATGCACCTGTATTCCACCCACCCCCACCATCATTTCCATCAACCCCATCTACAAAGGCTTCCACAATAGAGGTTTCCTTGGATAAGGTTGTATAACCTAGTTCTCCATCTGCCAACAAATCTCCATAGAGGCCCGAAATATTCATGGTGAGATAATGTGTTCATGATAACTTTTATGTATCGTGATTTTATTTTATGCATATTTGTCTAATTTTCTTGAATTGATCCTTTTAACTGATGTAGGGTGGCATCACAGAGAGATTTTCATCGTGGAGGAGGGTAACACCCTCAAGATTGACAATATCATATGCACTGAGTTGTATTAGGTTAAATTGCAAAACATCATTTTGCATTTCTATTAATTCATTGAGGAAAAAAACTTATAACAATGTATTTTGTTTATGCAGTATCCAAAGCGTCAAAGAATTCCTAGGCCAAGAACCACTTTAGGTGCTTCCTCGAGTAAGAGAAGAAATACATATTTCCATGATGCTCCTGAGGGTGGCAAGGGTGGAATTGGTCAATGATTGACCAACTACTATCATTTTGTATCCAGGCCACCATATGGATGTTTTTTTATGTTAGGTAACTTGTTGTCACTTTGTATATTGGGAACAAGGTTTTCAAACGTCACAAGACCCTAAATTCTTCTCTTACCAAAGCTACATGATGAAATTATTTCTTTTCTCCTCTAGGTATAAGTCCTAGTATTCCTAGTCTCCTTAGTAAAAAAACCTTGACCCTAGTCTTTGCTTGACATTCCTTTGAGAATCCTAGTTGTTAGTTTCTTTGTTGATTCAATCCATAATTTGACCATTTTCTAGGGAACACACATTATTCCCCTCTTTCTATGGATGGCATATACAAAATCATTTGATTTATGTGTAAGCCTTCATAAATTCCAAAAAGACTAGTCAATGACTCATTAATGCACTCATGTTTGTTTAGGTTGTGTAGTGGGTATATGTAAATTTTGTTAAACCCATCATTTTTTAATAATATTTATTCAATCTTCCATTATGTTCACTAAACTTATTTATTTTGATCAATACAATGAGATAGTTCACATGGAAACTATATCTTAGAATGGGTATCATTTTCCACCTACAAATAAAGGTTTTGAGTGTATATTTCATAACACACCATAGAAAGTAATGCTATGCAACCAAAATTCCTCTAGGGAGACTTGAAACCATTATTCTTTTCCATTCACCATCTATGAGATCTTATTGCACATTCCTACCCAATTTTTGTGTTAGAGAACACAAGGAGTCAAAGGACCCTCCCACACCTAGTCCCACAATATTTTTCATGCCATGCCATTTCCATGCCTTTCGATGCCATGCCATTTTCATTCCTTTCCAATCCATGCCATGGAATGTCATTTCCATTCATTTCCATGCTATGCCATTTCCATTCATTTCCAAGCCATTCCATGCCATGCCATTTCCATTCCTTATAATGCCATGTGATTTCATCCCATTTCCATGCAATTTCCATGCCATTGGCATGCCATGCCATTGCCATGTCATTGCCATTCATTGCCATTCCATTCCATTTCCATTCCAATGCTATACCTTTCCAAGCCATGGCATGGAATTCCGTTTCCATGCCATTTATATGCCTTGCCAAGCCATTCCATTGTTGATGAATGAATCTATAGGAGACATCCTCCATCTTACAAACCTGTGAGATGTGGAATATAGTAGTTATGTGAAGTCTTACTCTCAGCTTACAAACCTGAGAGAAAGCACCTAATGTATATGGCCTCCTCCATGATGTGAGAGAGAAGAACTCCAGATGATTATCCGATGTAAGAGTGATCTATTGAGTTAGAACGTGCATGTGGTTGAGCACAAGATGAACGTGGGAAATCCTGAAAAGCGTTGGGCACATCATCGTGAGAATAACAATGAAGATGATGTGATGGCCTCCTCTGAATAGAAACATAGTTGATGAGAAGACTCCATATGATCCTCTTGTTGGTGGCAGTGGGAAAGAAGATATGTAGAGTAGACATGCCTATGGACGAGCATAGGTGAACGTGTACGTACCTCACTCATCTGTGTGATGCAGTGAATCAAGTCCATGGCATCGCAATGGATGTGGACCCTAGTGGATGAGCACTAGTGGGTGTATAATATCCTTTGATATATATTTTTCAAGAGTTAGACCTACCTATAACCCTAGTTATTGTGTAAACGGTACAGGTCGACCCTATCTTATTGTGTCTAAAGATAAATTGTAAAAGATAATTAATAGTAATAGTAATAGTAACAGTGATAGTAATTATTATGTCTAATTGAGGTGGGCCCTATTTTTCCAATAGACACTTTAGCTGACAGGACAAGTCTAATATAAGTAAGATGAAAACTTTCATTGTAGACACACACACACACTTGTGAGTTTTGGAAATTTCAGCAAGTACGCTTCTTGGTCAAAGTTGTGCACCTCTCTTGGGCGCTAGATTACTAGGGCTTTTTACACCCTCTTGTGTGATAGGATATTCTTGGTGAAAAGGTATTTCTCTTGAAGAGTATAGAAAAGGATTTGGCTGGGTTTTTCTCCCTTGTTTGAGAAGAGTTTCCTAGGATATATCTTGTGTTCTTGTGCATGGTGCTTCTTTATGTGATCTTGGTTGCTTCAGGATTTATGGTTATGGTTAATTGTTAAAATGGAATGAACTTCATTCTTAACCTAATGCTTACGAAAAATCAACATGCAATCATAGCATAGGTCGTGAAAGAACCCATTGCACAAGCATCAACCAAGTCTCATCCCTTATCAACAAACTCTTCACTTCTGCAAAACCATACGACCTTCCCAGGGTTCCAGAATATTCCATACGACCCTCCTTATTGAAGTGTTTCAACCACTGAAACTTGGATGCTGAGGCTCATTCCAACATAAAATATTATGGCCTCTTCCAGCGCATCTCTATAAGCTCTCAAAACTTAATTCCGAGAAATTTTGATTTTTGGCCCTAGGGTTTCTAGGGTGCTGAAAATTCTCCAGAATATTTCTGGTTTTCTGAAGAAATATTGTTATAAATCAGAAAGAATCCTTGTGCTACTATTAAATTGATTGTTGGTAGTCATAAGTCCAAACATAATCCAGACTACAAGGATTCAAGAAAAGATGAAGAAGAGAACTCCAATGGAAGATAGGCTTGATGGAGCAAGCAACTTAACCCCTTGAAAATCAAAGCTTCTAGTCACTCTTGAAGAAGAAGATATCTTAGATGAAACCACTAAAAGTCTACCAGAAACAACAACTGAATTAGAGAAGAACATAAGAAAAGAAGATGACATCAGAGAAAGGAAAATAATCTACTCAGTAAGAGATCATCTCTTGCCCCAGATTGCAAATCTGAAGACTGCCTACGATATGTACAAAACACTAAAATAAATGTTTGAATGTTACAACACTCTCAGAGCCCTCACGTTGAGAATTCAACTCGAAAGTACTAAGATGACAAAATATGACACAGTTTCACTTTTCTTCATGAAGTTATCAGAGGTTAAAGAACAACTAGAGACAATTGGAGAAAACATGTCTGATAGAGAACTTGTCTTAACTACTCTTCAGAATATTCCAAAATCATGGGAGACCTTCCTTCAGAGCATCAGTGGAAGAGAAACTCTACCAACATTTGAGAAACTATGGATAGATTGTACTCAAGAAGAACTAAGACTCGGAAATAGAGGAGTGGAAGATTACCCAGAAGAAAATCATGCTATTGCACTTCATACTAGAAAAGGAGGAAAATTCAAATGAAACTTCAGGAAAACATTTAAAGAAGAAAATCCTTCATATCAAAGAAGAGATCTCTTAAAATTTCAATTCTACAGATGTGACAAGTGTAGACATGTTGCAAAATATTGTCCAACCAGAAAGAAGAGAAAACAATATGCCACCACTGTCGACGTTGATCCTGATCCACCTCAAGAAAATGAATAAAGAAGAAACGTGAAGTATTTTCTCTAAAGAAGAACGTTGCTACAAATAGGTAAAGTTTTTCTATTCCAAATCTTACAAGTGAATTGCATGTTTCTTAAAATAAAAGAAGGATATCACTCCTTATAAAATAGCTTTCAAAACTTGGACCATTATCCCTAGTACGAGAGTCCAAAACTTTGTCTCTTGTGCAAGAACAAAGTAGAAACATTGTTCTTGTAGGAAGGATACAGTGAATCTTCAAAGACATTCTAGATCAACATCCCTATTCAGAGACAGATTGAGACAAGCCGAAATGTTGTCCATGAAGAAGAAACAATCTTTCAAAATCCAAAGAATAGCAAATAGAGATTGACAGTAAGACTATACTTTCTCCCCACTTCAACAGTTTAGACGGAGAAAAGACATAATTCCAGTTGCTCCAGTTGATATGTTCAAAGATATTGCAGTAGGGCGTAAAAGGACCACCTAAACTCACTCTACTAGAGACAAAAAAACATACAAGCTTCTCAGAGCACATTCAAAGAAAGAAAAAAAAAAAAAAGATTTTTCGAGCTATCCTTCAGTCATGAACCACTTCATTGATGCTAAGACTCCTTGTATTAGAGAAGAAGAAATATAACCCGGATAGAAATATGTCATAACAGAATAATACCAGTACATATTAAAGAATGATGCATATGATATTATTCAAGGACCATAAAGAGAAGTGTGTGGTAACTTCCAAGTGGATTTATAAGATCAGGATGCAGCTGATGGAAGTATCAACAAATACAAAACAATATCCATAGACAGAGGTTTCTCATAAATAGAGGGAATTGTCCATGATGAGACACTTGACCTAGNTCCATGAGTTGGAATCTATATCAGATAGATAGATTCTTGATGAGTTTGGATTTCAGCAAGAGTGTTGTTGATCCAAACCTATACAGTGTTGGTGACAAGAACCTGATCCTGATAACTTACTCAGAAAGCCTAGTTGTTAAATACTAGCAAGCATTGACTTCTAATTTTCATAAAGGATTTGAGTATGATACACTACTTCTTGGGAGAAGAAGTATGACAGAATGCAAATCCACTGTGATGGATTTAAAGAATAAGATTGGTGTTGATTCAAGATGAGACCAATCCATAGTTGATTGGTTCATTGATGTATCCGGTTAAACACTAGACTTGATTCATGTTGATTCAGATTGAGAAGAAATAACGGTGGGCCAGAAGAGCACATATTGTTGATGTTCTACCTTGAAGTCTTCCATGGTTTCCTATTACAGCAAGAAACATAACTCTGTAGCCTTAAGTGCACCAGAGACAGAGTATGTATATATATAGCAATAAATGTGCAAAGAAATGTGGCTTCACATACTTCCGACAGATCTACTTGACCATGAGATAGATCATATGTTGATGACAGAGACCCATATATAAATCTCCTTAAAGAACTCAGGGATTCCTCATGGTTTGTCACAAAAAGAGATAAAATTTTCTTATATCAGAGACATGATGTAGAAGAAAATTTTATACTTGCAGTACTCTTCTCCACTTGAGAAGACTTCAAACTTCTACACCAAACATTTACTTGGTGAAGAACTCCATTCGAGTTAATAGGGAGTACTAATGACCATTGTCCAAAAACAAAAGAGTACATTGGTATGAGACTTGTCTTTATGGATAGTGCCTCCCTATATGAGAGGGAGTGTTTATGAATGCAGCTATAGCAGACATCCTCCGTCTTACGAACCTATGAGATGTGGAATATAGCAGCTATGTGAATTATTACTCTCACCTTACAAACCTGAGAGAAATCCCCTAATATAGGGTTCATGGTTTTAGCCTAGGATAGGGGCTAGGAATGTATATGGCCTCCTCCATGTAGTGAGAGAGAAGAACTCCAGATGATTATCCAATGTAAGAGGAATCTGTTGAGTTAGGACGTGCCTGTGGTTGAGCACAAGGTGAACGTGGGAAATCCCGAAAAATGTTGGGCACATCATCATGAGAATAAGAATGAATATGATGTGATCACCTCCCTTGAACAACAACAGAGTTGATGAGAAGACTCCAGATGATCCTCCTGTTGGTGGCAGTGGGAAAGAAGATATGTAGAGAAGACATTCCTATGGACGAGCATAGGTGAACGTGTGAGGACGTGGCTCATTTGTGTGATGCAGTGAATCAATTCCATGGCATCCCTATGGATGTGGCCCCTAGTGGATGAGAACTAGTGGGTGTATCAGATCCTTTTCTATATATTTTTCAAGAGTTAGACCTACCTGTAACCCTAGTTATTGTGTAAAGAGTACAGGTCGACCCTATCTTATTGTGTCTAAAGATAAGCTATAAAAGATAATTAATAGTAATGCTAATAGTAATAAACAATTATTATGTCTAAGTGAGGTCGTCCCTATTGTGCCAATAGACACTTTAGATGACAAGAAAAGTCTAATATAGGTAAGATGAAATCTTTCATTATAGACACACACACACTTGTGAGTTTTGGAAATTTCAGCAAGTACACTTCTTGGTCAAAGTTGCGCACCTCTATTGGGAGCTAGAGTACTAGGGTTTTGTGCACCCTCTTCTGTGCTAGGATATTCTTGGTGAAAAGGTCTTTCTCTTGAAGAGTATAGAAAAGGATTTCGTTGGGTTTTTCTCCCTTGTTTGAGAAGGGTTTCCCAGGATATATCTTGTGTTCTTTTGCATGGTGCTTCTTCATGTGATATTGGTTGTTGCAACATTTATGGTTATGGTTAGTTGTTAAAATGGAATGAAATTCATTCTTAACCTAATGCTTATGAAAAATCAACATTCATGTCATGCCATTGTCATGTAGCTTCCCATGCGTTATCATGTAGATTTCCATTTTAACCTATACGACAATAAATATAACTTTCCATAACATTATGCAAGGAAAATGTAAAATCAAAATGTGGATTGCAATGAAACAAGAATAACAAAAAAACAAACCTTTCTCAACCCAAGAAATAAAATAAATAAATTCTAGGGACATATGGCTTAAATTTATATCACAAAGTTCCTTTCCGTAAAATGAAGTGTTTATGACATTTTAAGTGTCTTTCCTTGCCATGACATGCCATGCCATGCCATTTCCACGCCATGCCATTTCCACGTCATTTCCATGCCATGCCATTGCCACGTCATTTCCATGCCATGTCATTGTCATGCCTTTCCAAGATACTGTCATGCCTTGCCTTTCCATGACATGCCATGCCATTTCCATGACTTTACATGCCATGTCGTTTCCATGATATTTCCATGCCATGTCATTTCCATGCCTTTCCATTACATTCCATTGCCATGCCATTATGAGTTCTTCGTCGCACAATGCTCAATCTAGGTAGGGATGATGAACCCATATTCTGACACCCTTGACCTCCATGCTATGGAGTTAACAATGTTTCACTTATTTCCCCTTCAATCAATGGAGGATCAAATCTAGGAGGAGAGTGGACATGGGATTGACTAGTTTTTGGAACATCTAACTTTCCAACAAGAGGTTGCACCATGTGAACTTATTCACCACAATGTTGTACACTAGTTGTGTCTATAATTTCCTCCATTGTATAATCAGCTCCAAGCAAATCCTCTGTCATCTAGTCATCCAAAAAATATTGTCTTGATGAGATACTAGATGGATTGGTCTCTACTAAAATCTTGTGCTTTTCTTGTGGTGATGGGGAAGAAACAAAAACGACATCTATTTTTCTATAAATTGTGTTGCCTACTTCTGAAATCCTACTCTTTAACATACGTAAGTTTTCCTTTTATCTTTCTTCTTTTACCTTTTCGATCGGTTTCTATTTTCTGGAGGAATTTATTTCTCGAATATTTCGGTTCCCCATGTTTAAAGAGAAAAATTGGCTTCCAAACACTCCACCACAAATTTTTCCTGGTATTACACAATAAGACATGAATAAAAATTCCAATTCCAAGTGGAGAAATTTTTCTTTGTATTACAAAATAAGACACAACTAATAATTCTAATTCCAATTGGATGAATTTGTCATGGTATTACACACGAAGACAACTAAGAATTCAAATTTCAATAGGATAAATTTGTTTTGGTATTACACAACTAACAATTCCAATTGGATGAGTTTTTCTTCCAATTCCAAGAAGACACAAGAAGAAAAAAACAACAATTCCAATTGGACAAATTTTTCTTCCAATTCTATGAAGACACAAGAAGACAAAAACAACAATTCTGATTTGACAAATTTGTCTTCAATTCCAAGAAGACACAAACAACAATTCCAATTCCTCTTGGACAAATATTTCTTCCAATGTTTCCCACAATGGTCTTGCAACAACAAAAAATTGTTTATGAATCAAAAAACAACACTAAAATAAGAAAAACTTGTCTGTGCGTGCTATTTTTGTGTGCAGATGTCAGGAATTCTTTGTTGGGATTGAGATAGATGAGGTAGTGGAGTGTGATTGGCACCAAAAAATTCCCATCAATAATGTGTGTGCATCTCTAGAATATGTGTGAACTAAGTCATGTGCATGTTCTAGGAACGTGCACGTGTTCTTGTTGGCATAAATGAGAAACAAATACAAGACTATCAAATCACAAGAGAGTGTGCCCACACTTAAGGAAACATATATAGCATTTATTATATACCAAACATATTTATGAATAAAGATGTATAGGGGTATGGGGACAACTATCACCTAAGGGGTTAGGATTGAAAGTGTTTTTAAGCATAGAGAAATGGTTAGAGCACCAAAAAGTGGGTGATGTTGGTGCAAGGGTTGTGGGGCCTTTAACAAGAGCTATATACATAGTGCACTGAGGGATCGGGTGTAGAGGGGGTTAAGGGTTGATTCTAGGTTATGCCTAGGATTATATGGAGCCAGGGGAGTCTAGGTCATGGTCTACATGAAGCTCTAGTCCATGGTCTACGTCAAGCTCTAGGTCATGGTTTAAATATAGCTCTAGCTCTATGTTGTGGTCTAGTTCATGGTAAATATATATTTCATGGTCTATGTCATGGTATGTGTCATGGTCATCATATAGGTCTAGTTGATGGTCTCGGTCTTTCCATTTCTACGTCTTGATATGTCTAGATCTAGGTCTAGGTCTTTACATGTCAAGGTCAAGGACATTTCTTTTCTTGTGATGCAGGGAGGAGGTGAAAAGAGAGGAATAAAGAGATTGAGATAGGTGGATATGGGGAGACAAAGAGAGTGAGAGAGAGTGAGGGACAAAGATACAAAGAGGTGGGTAGAGAGAGAGAGAGAGGGAGTTAGAGGAAGGGGTGGGGGGATAGGGAAAGGGGCTTAGATAGAAGAAAATAGAGCAAGGTGGGGTGAGTGGGGGAGAGAGAGGGAGGATGATACAGGGAGTGAGATAGTGAGGTTTAGATGCAGTAGGTGAATATTTAAAGGGGTAGATATGGATTATTTTAGAGTGTGACAGGGTGGCAGAGGAATACCAAGAGGGGGGGTAGAGAGAGAAAGGTGGGAGAGAGAGTAAGAGTGAGACTAACAAAAAGGAGCGAGAGAAAGAGGTGGTAGATGTAGGAGAGAAATAGAGGAGAGATAGTGTGAAGGAGGGGAAAAGGGGAAGAGGGAGGGGGAGAGAGACATAGAGAGAGGAGGATACTTGGAGGGGGGGAGAGAGAGAGGGGGGATGGAAGAGAAGGGGGGAGGAGGGAGATAAATAAATGTATGGAGAGAGAGCGGGAGAGAGAGTGAAGAGGGGGGATATAGAGATATATTCAAACACTGATTGCGAATAAAGAATACCAAATCCGCTAAAAGATTATGTTGATATTAAAATAAAAAGGCATAATCAATGTACAATAATCATCATTAAATGATGTGAAATCATTATTAAACAGTAGGTGAACGGTCATCTCCCTAAAATATCATTATTAAACAAGAGGTATAGGCATACTACACTTAGGGATTGGGTGTGGATGGGGTTAAAGGTAGAGTATAGGCTATGCATAGAATTAGATGGAGCTAGGGGGTTCTAGGTCATGGTCTGGGTATACTTCATGGTCTACGTCATAGGCATGTTCATATAAGTATCATATAAGTAATCCATTGGAAGAATAAGAAAAATTTAACACTCACCTTACAGGCGAGGCTACATTTCTCTGTTTCACATATCCTTTATTCATTATGAGAGCTGCATCACATTTAAATGGACAAAGAGAGGGAGGTATAACCAGGGGAAAAGAGAAGGAGGTAAGGAGGGAGAGATAAAGAGGGGAAAAGAGAGAGTGAGAGTGAGACTAACAACAAGGAGAAAGATAAAGAGGTGGTAGATGTAGGAGAGAAAGACATGAGATATAGTGGGAGGGAGGGGTAGGGATAGAGGGAGGAGGCATGTAGAGAGAGAATGTGTAAGTGTGAGAGGGGCGGGAAGAAAACGAAAGAGGAGAGGGTTGGACACGGATTGTTTGAGTGTGAGATGGAGGAGAGGGAGAAAAAGAGAGGGGGTAG